>QTSX02007397.1:0-79114 GCA_014839935.2 Entomophthora muscae | reverse complement strand
AATCAAGCCGCCTCCCTAAGACTAACTGTGGCCGCAGAGGCAGCTTGATTTCCTATTGCCAAGTCAACTGGAGGTTAAACAATCCAATTAAATGCAAACACCTTATCAACGGCAAATGAACTATCAACACACCAAGGAAAAGGCATCATGGTAAAAACAGATTGTAATATATAGTTCTATTTTATTATTAGTATTTTCTGAAATCTACTGTAATCAAGTATCCTTAATAGCAGTACATGAATACATAGTGCAGTAAACTGATGATTTATCTTTTCCTCTCCTTTCTTCCTTGAAACAAAGTTTTGTTGGCCCCTTGGCTACGCCGGGGGCCAAAAACTTTAAAAAAATTCTGTGTCATCAGGAGAGTAGCTCATAAATCATTATATGGGTTTATGGTTGCTATATTAGTGATTTAGAGTGCAGAATATTGCATCATTTCCAGTTTAAACAATTTTATATTTCACTTAATTTCATGTCTAAACATGGTTGTTGAGATTGTATTTTCCATTTGATTTTATCCAGAGTGGAGCTTCTTTATTTGGGTTGATTTGCCCTAGTTTCTTACTTTACATTCAATTTGGATTCCATTTCCCGCAATTAATATCTGAGTTTACTAGTGGTATTTAAAAGTGATTTGAAATTTGGTTCTTGGATTTAACAATCCCGCAATTTCAAAAAACATAGTAAACTTAATAAAAATGGTTGATGGATTTGAACACTTCAAATCTGATTCCAGTTAATTCATTTTGTCCATTGGAGATATGCAGTTCAACTTGAACTTTTCAAAGTGTCTATGAGTTCCCGCATTTTTAAAAATTCAAATAAAAATGCAAAGAATTCAATTTAATTAAAAAAGGCTATCCTGCAAAAGTGATTCAAAATTTGGACCAATGATTTGACCATCCCACATTTTTATGTTTAGGTTCTGAATTTACAGTCCCATTTTATAAAAGTTCCAAATGAGATACTAGGATTAAGTAAAATAATTAATCCTAACTAAAGTAGCCCAAGTTAAATAGCCTGTGAAAGCATCAGAGTATCTTCAGAATAAAATCCAGGATATTGAGATGTAACACAATTTTCAGGTTCAAAGACAGGGGTAATCACTTCAAGATTGGCAGGCATTGAATTAACATTGGGCGGTACTGACAACAAAGTTCCAACTGCAGGGTCCCATCTTACAGTAATGATCTGGCTTAGAATAAGATTGTAGGGGATGTATCACAACAATCCAAATACAGGATGCATTTTTAAAAGTAAATTAGATCAAGGGATATTTGATTTTTTTATTGAGTAAATTTTGGGAGAACTCAACTCTTAGAGTTGAAAAAGTGAAAATTATTCAATATATATCAAAAATTGACTAAGCAATACCACCTGGATCCTGGGCTCTTATTTCTTCTGCATTGTCAAGTAAGTATCTAGACCAGGTTGCAAAGAGCCCTTGTGTGACCAATTTCTGACAACCATGCTGATTAATGAGCTTGTATCTGATAACCCTCAAATTACGTCAATTTATCAACATCAGTTTGGAAGGGGGACTCAGTTTCCACGGGCATACTGTAGCACTTGTAACCCATTTTTGATTGACTGTTTGATTTGAATAAGTTAATTGAGTCAATTTTGTTAATGGTTTGTTGGCTTTTTGAGCCTTCCCACTTGGACAGATAATTCCCGGCATGATGGAACCTACTGTGCCAGGTTTAGCCTCCAGCTAATTTTTACAAAGGGTATTGAAGACAATAAAGAGATGGTGAAGGCTTTCTGTTTGGTCCTGAATGTATAAAATAATGTCATCTAAGTAGACCACAACACATTTTTAACTAGGTCCTAAAAGTCCTTGTTCATGAGCATTGAAAAGATGTATGGCGCATTGGTCATACCAAAATTCATGACACAACACTCAAACAACCCATAGTGTGTTTGAAAGACACTTTTTGCCTCATTGCTGGGGGAAATTCTACTTGTTTATACTATGTGGTGAGATTAATCTTGTTAAAGACTTTCACATCAGCAAGTGTAGTAAACAAGTTGTCAATCAACAGTAAGGTGTATTTGTTCTTTACTGTGCCTTTGTTTAGGGCGCAGTAGTCTGTGACCAGGTAGAGTGACCCATCTTTTTTTGGCTACATAAAAGACTGTAGATCCATACAGTGATAGTGAAGGGCAGATAAACCCCTTGTCTAAGGTGTTCACAATGTGTTAGCAGAGAGTCTCATCCTCTGTGAGCATTAGATAATACGATGGTTGGGTCTTTGGTAAAAACCCTTGCAACTGAGCAGCATGCTGGATTTATTGGGGTAAATTTAATTGGTCCAGTGTCTCACTGAATACATCTTTAAAGTAATCAAGCAATTTCTGTAAGGCTGTTGATGGGCCCTAGGAGGAAAGCTGATGGAGATTCAGACCTGATAATTTTGACTGAGTACTGATTAAAGTTCAATTTTCCCCTTTAAACTTGTAAGGACTTTCTTCTGTGATACATATAAAGACAGTGTCATGTAGTAGCTTGTTTATATCAATGTGATAGATTTGAAAGCCAACACCATTTTTTCTGAGAGTGATGACAGACATGTCCAAGTCAATGTAAGGAAATTTGTGGTATAGCCAGTCCAGACCCACAATTACATTATGCTTGAGACTGCTCATGATGGGCCCAGAGAGCCTAATCTGGAAATTATCCATTCTTACTGATAAAGGTACCGTTTTATGGGTGATGACTACTCTGTGCGAGTCTGATACATATGTTGCTTTGAATCAACTGGGCACCCAGTCTAGTTGTTAGTAATTGGAAAATTCCTGAATTGGTCATAGTGTGATCATCCCTGGTGTCTACCAGGAGCTTGTGGGTATTTCATCAGAAAAAAGGGGGTAAACAAAGTGAGTGATTTTATTTTATTTATGACTATCTTGAAGGAAGGGGTTGTCACTATGTACTTGGAATATGTTCAAAGTTTTGACCTCATGCACGTTGTAGTTGCAGGTTTTTTTGGCAAGGATATATTAGGAGTGTAAGTCAAGCAAGGTTTTAGAGCCTCTAATATCTAAATTCCCAGGATTTTTCTGAACCCTCAATCTGTGCCAAATGTAACTCACTCTCTTGAGAGCTCTTGTTGCTGTTATCTTGCTAGTAGGGCTGACAGTGTCTTACTTGACTATGGGCACTACCAGGCACAGGGAAAGGTTGAAGAGGACATTATTAGATCTTTAGAAACCCACTATAGCTTGTTTGTTTGCCTTTATGATGGCCTTATAACAGCTTTAAATAAAAGTACAGTGCACCACAGGAACACATTTACAGATATGAGGGTTTATGTAAGGTCTTGCCTATTAGGGTGCAAGATTATGTACAATACTGTGCAAAGCATTTGAATTTAGGTTAAAAAAATAAAGAAAAAGGTACAGTTTGTAAAAGTACTTTTAAGAGACCTGCTAAAAGCCTATGATTAGACACAAAATGTGTCATAGAGTTAACTGGGCCTAAAAAAACTACATAAAACAAGGTATTGAATAAAGATTTGTTTGTAACCAAAGGTATATCTATGTCAGGATATTCCCTGTGAGAATATATTATCATAAAACTAGTTAGACTATCCCTAATATTAAGGAATGATGGCAACAAGCTAATTGCTTGTTGTCTAGCTATCTCCATCCAAATTATAGTAGGTATTTAACTCTAATAAAATCTGGAAGCAAATTGAGACCTAAAATTTTTGTAATTTACTATAAACCTAAACTTAAAAAGATGGGATCCTAAGTAAATTTTGAGGTTAGAATTGAATATTTAGAAAAGGAAAATAAAAAGATTGAAGTAAAAAACCTGTGACAGTGATTGAGGAAAAACACTTAGAATTTCAGCTTAAGAGCTTACTTTTCTGTTGTTTTATTTTTATGGCATAAAAGCCAAGTCCTGGGGAATATCTTCATTGGCAAGGAGAGAGTTTCTTGGCAGGCAAGTTTGATAAACAAAAGGAGAACACATGGTGGTGGGGAAAACTGCTGGTAACAGAAAGCCAAATATCTGCATGTTGTAGGGAAAGAGGATGGCAGTTGCGTAAGCAGAGTTAAAAGTGAAAAGAAAACCTATCTTCAAAATAGGAATTATATAAAAAAAGTAAATAGAAACCGTGCGTAAACAGGCAACCTCCAGAATTAACTCATACAGAATGGAACATCCTACATGTCAAAAATTCTCAAAAATATTTTTCTTATTTTCAATATTAAAGATTATTTTTTTCTTGATTAAATAATTGACACTGATAATAGAAGCAATGGTTGGTTTTATTTTGAGCTTTTAATTGAAATTATAAAAGATAAAGCAAAAACAATTTTTTAAATTGTCAACATGGAGGATGTTCTATTATATATGAGTTAATTCTGGAGGTTGCCCATAAACACACAAGAGCAAAAACAAATCCAAAAGCAAGCAAAAACCTGAAGCAAGAGCAAAAACCAAGGTAATTGTTTGATTTGATCTTACAAATAAATTATCAATGTAACCTTAAGTTTGAATTTGAACTTAAGATTGATTGAGAGCCTGCCCTTTGGGGCAGGGCACAACAGTTTAACTCATTGATGATGAGTGTGAGAAGCATTAAAATAAATTTGGGCTATATAAGCTAGCTAAATATACAAGCTAAAGCTTATCTAAACTAAAGTATAGATAAAATATACTAATAATCCTAAGGATATATAAAGCTTACTAAATAACAGCTTCAACTGCTAAATAAAGGCAATATCAAAATATAAGTGTTAAATATAAGGTTAAATGCTGTGTTTACTTAACTCATATGAGTTGATAATAAACCTGAATAATTCAGCTCAATGATCTCATAGCAATTGGATAATGAAAATTAACTTTGAGAGTTCATTTTTCAAATTTTATCAATAAGTAAATCCCATTGACTCAAAAGCAAATAAAGCAGAGTTTCAATTTTACAACAGGGTGCCACCAAACCATATTCAAAACTTTTGGCCCTACACCAGAATTCATTGAAGAGTATTACTAAAAGAATCCAGAATAACTCAACTCCTCACCCTTAAACTCTTGACCCCAATTGTTTATGTCCCACTCCATCATGTTCATAGCAGTCTACACTATATCCTACTATGTACTGGCATACTTTGCCAGTAATTTCAGTTATCTTAATATCCACACAAAGATTTTTTGTTGGGTATTGGTGGTATACCCAATTGTTGTAAGGGCCAGCAAAGGGAAAGCAAACCTGACAGAATTTGAACCCACATCTGCACTTGGTAAGTGACTGCGTGGGCGGCTGCAAAAGCTTGTCAGGAGAATCAAACCCCTGTCAAACCACCAGGGCAAGCAAGAGACAAGCCAATTGCTCTGGCCTATTTAGGCCAGGAGAAAACAGCTCCAGCAAAAATTATTACTAGGGCCAGCAAATTGGCTGGCCCAGGGGGGCTAGCAGCCTCAATGTCTTAGAAGCCACAGACCCCAAGCATAAAAGGGAACCAGCTGGCTCCCAAGTGACAGTCAAATGCATTGATTGGGTACTGGAGCAAATCCAGTATCAAATAGGATTGCTCCAGTTCCCAAACAGCATTCTAAATGCTGTGCTGGTCTCTGTTCCTGTTTCTGATCTGGCTTCCTCTTCTGTAGTTTCTGCTGCTTCTGTTTTTGTTCCTTATCTAACAGCCTCTGTCCTTAATCAAATAATGAGTTATACTGAGCATTACTTGAGAATTCAAGAACCCAATTCAGCCAAACCTCAAACACCAACTGATGTAATGATAGAGAACACCACCACCCAAGAGACTGAAATTAACCATAAATCAGTTGATCACAATACTATCCCCAACCATGCAATAACTGCACCCCAATGCAATTCCTTGTTTATAATAGAAGCCACCTAATTAACACCCAGAAATTTAAGTGCAATGAAGATGAAACTGGATGCTACTGACCTAGTTCCCAGCCAAGATTCCCTTAGCAATCCAATGTCACTTCCCTGATGAATTCCCATTACCAAGCCCAGGTCAAAGCTTCTGGACCCCTTCCTCCTCTTCCTGTTCCCATCAAAGTGCCTGTGACCAAGGGATGGACCACTAAGGCTATCCAAAAAGCTACCAATAGTCTCTTCCAGGGAATACCAGATGAGTGGTATAAAAAACACTTCTCCCAATCAATTCAAGTGCAGACAATGTTAAATAAAGTGTATGGTAAACCATGTGATACTAGCTTTTATTCCACACATATTATTACAAACTTGGACCTAACCTTCTCACCAGCCTACTTACCAAAAAGTCAAACCCATAGAGCCACTTGTGATGGACTACTAACCAGGGCCCAGCCCTGGAAGTGTAAGGGACCCTCTTTATAGAGGAGAATACAGTTGGGGAATCAAACAAGGGTCTATTACTCTCTACAACAGGAGATAGCTCTTCAAGCTGTAGGGTAGGGGCTGGGTAAGGACCAGGGAAGCACAAGGTAGCTGGCCCATGAGACAGTATATAAGGCAGGAACAAGGAGATCCAGATGGTGACTACGGACCACAAATAAGGGATTCCAATCATCTGGACTAGGAGGTACTATTAAACGCTCAAATGGATAATAGGGCAAGATTGTTTTATTGCAGAAATAAATTTTAATCAAACAATTAACTTGGGATTGGGATGGGAGTTTTTATACTAGGGGTTGAAATTTGGAGTACAGACTTGATGAGTTTGAAACCCAGATGTAATGCCTCACATACAGTGGCAGGAATCATGATGCAGGCTAATTTTAGATGCATGATAGTGCTGAGTTCCTTGCAGGTTTTACTTGCATCTGCATCACTGTGGGGCATAGGAACAATTAATTGACAATTAATTGAGTTGCAGTAACCTAGATCATCCAAATTTGGAAGTTGGAATAGGTCTTCAACATTTAGATAACTGTTGTCAGGGAAGTGATTCCTGACAGGAAGAGCTAGCTGCTTCATACCACCCACACATCCCCCTATCCCTCAACCTACTTCTGAGTTCCAACCATATGACCACAGAAGATATAGGATAGTTATCTTAATTGTCCTTAGTCTGGCCAAAGTAGTGATGCCCCACCTTGGTGCCTACCAACCCCTTGCAGCTGACATGCTGTACTTATCCTGCTCATTACCCTTCTTGTACTGGGCATTATTGTCTCAATATCCCAAAGGGTGGGACCCTTTGAGGGAATATTGATATAACACCACTCCCATCCCTGACAATTTTCACCTCATTGACAAGGTTACAATTAGCAAAATTTCCCCATATTTAGATAAAGTACTATCCTATATTTTGGGTTGTTACATATGGTATTTACACCTTGCCAGATTGAAGCCAAACCCCATCATTATCTTGAAAGATAAAGTAGTGATGAACCTTTGGTTAAACCAGATCTTGCCATATATTATACTTGTTTTCTATTACCTCTAAACCAAATTCATAGGCCCTGCTGCTCCTGTCACCACACCCAAAAAGCCTGCAGACCCCACACCCAAATTATTACATCCCCTAGTGCTCCTTTCAGCCCAATTCATTTTATCAAATATCCTGTGATCCCGGCTTACTCCAAGTTCACTTTAGAAGAATTTTCCTTGATGATCTTTTGGCAAGAGCCTGCCAACCTGAGAATTTTGGCTGCAAAGACTTCTGGTATACTGTACAGCCCCACTTTTTCAAGTACAAGTACATTCACCTACCTGCATAATTATTCCCCATGAACCCTCCTGTTTCTCTCAGCCTAACTGCCTGAAGGATCTCAGGATTGCAAATGAGACCATGTCCACCCAACTCTTTGATGTAATGTATATTATTCTAACAGGGTTGGTGGACTCCATGGTCCCATCTACTGGCCCCTGGTACTTGCTAGATATCTATCTCCCCTATATAATTAAGTTAGATCCAATACTGTGGTGAGCATTACCCACTGGCTCAGTGGTCCTGCCACCTGCGTCCACTGCTGCCCCACCTTGCACTTGGTATCCTGGCAGGGAGGGGGACCACCATTGAAATGGGCTTGTAGGGTGCAGTGGCAGTGGGGTTTTCAAATCCCATCATGATTGTAACTTTCCCAAGGAAAATAAATATCCCTCTTATTGGGAATTTTGACCAAGCAATGATGCCAATTATGACAGAGCTTGCAGATATGAATTACAGCTGCCAAATAACAAAAATTATAAACATAAAATGTATTTATACTGAACCAGCAGCTGTCTGCTAACCAGAACCACAAATCAATCAATGATAAGTGCCGCCACTGCGCTTAGTTGATACATAATTTGCTGCTGCACCACTTTGGAAAAGTTACAGGCACCGCCTAACTATTACCCTAGGTACCAAACTAATTATGTGTCAGGCGCTGTCGCACCAATGGAAAGTTATTGCAAGTGCTGCCTTGCAAATATTGTGTGTGTCAGGAAGCCAGTTGTAGGTAGAGGCATTGGGCGGCTTGGGGTGAGGTGCGGCCAAGCCGGCGGGTAGGGCCCACCATAGAATGGGTGCTAAATTGATAATATAAGATACAGAACGCCCGAGTAAGGACCAGGGTCCGGAGTTGGGGACCACAGAATCTACCAAACCTGTCAAAGTAATGTAGAGTACTCCAAACAGTTGGGTAGAGATGGTCTCTGCTGCGGCAGTAGGTTCTAGCAGGCTGTCTGGTTGTGGGGTTAAGGGAGGAGACATAGGAACAAAGTAGGCAGGCAGATAATTGTACTTGTCTTTGAACAATCTTGGCGGCCTTTTTTACCACTTTCCTTCTCATCCTATGTATTTGGTTTCTCTAGTCCTAGCCAAGGGGTTGGCAATGAGGATGGTCTCCAAGTTGTACTCTGAATAGGCCGGGTTGGGGGGTATTCAGTAAAATGCACAGGTCCAAAGGGGGCTCCCAGGGGACGGTATAATGCCTAGGGCAATTTGGCAGATTGGTCTTGGGGGAGGGCAGCAGCCTGGCGGTCTACTAGACTGGAATTAAGATGGAAGACCACTAAGACTAGATAGGGTAAGATTTGTTTGAACCAAAGGTTCATAAAACTTTATTATTGAAAATGATGATGGGGTCTTTGCTGTACCGCCAGGGTTTTTATACCCTTGGACTTTGCTTCTTTGATTTTTGCAGAGTTCAGGTTTGCAGACAAGGCACTGGCGGGACGTGGGTCTTGGCTTGGGGTCTCAAGGGCGGCAGATCCAGGTTGTGCTTGTTCTGGCAAATCAGAAAGGTGATGCTTTGTTTTGCCGCCACTGTTCACTATGTCACCTGAGTAGTCCAATTGCACTACCCCTTCTGGGCGGGAGACTGGCAGTTGCTGGTGGTCATTGGCAAGGTTAAAAATAGGTTTTGTTTTAACCTTCTTAAGGAAAGCTGCAACCTCTGCATAGGTTTGGGTCTTTGGTGGCTCAAGGTTGGCATCAATCTGATGAACATTTGGGGAATTGTCTCTGGGAGGCTGGCGGGTCTCAGAGTAACTTGTTAACTCGGGTTTGCAATTTAACAAGTGGGTGGTCTCCCGTCCACTTTGTGTGACTCAAGTAGTCTTTGGAGGGTCCTCTGTAGTAGGCTGGCGGAACGCAAAGTAATTTACCAATTTGAGTCTGTGATTTAACGGATTGTCTGTCCTGGACTGGTCTGGAGGGTTTGATCCGCCTTCTGGGGACTGGGGTTCAACTCTTGGGTTTTCAATACAAGTATTGAAATGTCATTCATGACAGTGTGCCACATTACTTTTACATCAAGTGCTGGGGCACTGGGTTTGATTCCCCATAATCTAGAATTCCCATATTAACCATATTATTAAGCATTGAACCTGAAGTATGTTCAAGATAGAAGAAAGTGATCATGAAGCCACTAAACTAACCCACACCATCAAGGGCCACCTGTGCTGGGCAAAGATGAATATATTCTATTAGGTGACATGCAATTAGCGCCAAACCTAGATTACTGATTACCCAAAATAAGGGTGTGTTAGAATGTCCTAGAAGACATTGATAGCAGCCTAGGGATTAATCTTTGAAAAGGTATATAAAGAATTAATTAATTACAATAAAACCATCTTTTAATCTGCAAGTACTTCTTCATGTTCAGGAGCCATCCTTTGACAATAGTTATGTTTCCATTTGATCCTGGTTCTTCTGATACAATAATAATCATATCCTCACATATGACTGTATTCAAGAAAATGTCATATGCCCTATACTATTAAATAATTGTGGCACTGTAATGCAAAAGGTGCAAAACCTCCTTTTTTGACCATTGGCTGCACAATTTGGGGGGTATGAGCTTTTTTCTGCATCTTGAATGCAGGTTGGCCAATAGAAGTATATGCCTGTCCACTGAACTTGATGGTGCCATATGGTTGGCTATGATAGGGGTTTCACTTCTTTGATCAATATCCTGGCTTGATTAGCTGCTGCTTGATGCCAGTTTTGTATTAAGGTTCTGGTTAGCAGCTGATTGTGAATGATGTGTAAACAAGGCTATACTAGACAAAGCAGAAGAGGGGAAATACTCTTGGGTAGTGCTTTGAATGAGGTCATGGATTTTGGGTTTGCATTTTCTGAGGCTTCCCTGTTGGAAGACATGGTGACTCCTGTGCAATAATGCCAAGTTCAGGATACAGCTCATCACTTTTATTTTTGTTTAATGTAGACATAATAATATTTTAATGTTGTAACTATGCTGTATTAACAGAGTTATACAGGGAAAATGATTAGAAACTAGATAATTATCTTAATTGAGATATATGAATTATATATATGAGGTGAATCATTGTAAAAGGAACAAGATTAGGACAATCAATCAGTTGGATTAGAAAGAGGGTGGTATGATCCTTGTAATGAGTGAAGCGCCAAATCAAGATGTCCACCAAGCTGGGATTGCCACTGGTTCTTGTTGCTGGATTTAGTAATTTGAGTTGACTTCCACATTTGAATACTGGTCATGGGAAACTTTTTTGAGGGTCACATATCCTCTTGTGTGGTATCTTGCCAGGGGTCAACCTGTCAGGATTGACAATTTACCTCCTCTGGAAAACCAGGCCCAGGAATAGGATTTGAACCCTGGCCCTGAACACCCCCGGGCTGCCAGCCTTGAGGACCAAGGGGCTACCCTCCACGTTTTTTTTGAGATTGAGACCCCTCAAGCCAAGGCCCAGGCTAAGTCCTGAAGCAAGAATGCCAACATGGACTTGAGAGTGATGGCGCCCAAGGAAAGTCTTCTTGATTTGCCTAATGAAGGCAAGGAAAGTCCCTCTGTAAACTTCATGAACTTGAAGTCCTCACGGGCAACTAATCAGGTTCAGCTACTCAAGGAAAACACAGGCTTAAGGCCAGCTCCCATGACCCAAGCTCAAGAACAGAAGGCTCAAGTAGCATTTCATGAGTTCTTCACCAATGAGCAGTCCCCCAGCAGTGGTGCCATTTTGCCACTCCCAAACCTGGGCGTCCTGACCAAAGATTTCCTGACTTGTTGAGGATTCATTTATGGAAATTGTGATGTTTGTCAGTGGGGTGCTATATAGCCCCATAGACCCCGTGCTGATACTGTATCACTGTTTTTAAATAAAAGGGTTATGAGAAATTAGCTTCCCCCATTTTTTATAATATTTTATTCTTACAGTTTACCAAATCAGCTTCAGATTGTCAGAGCCACCTGTCCCTCTGCCCACAGTTTATTGTCCTCCAAGTGTTCCATTTGGCCCCGTCCACTTCACAGAGTACCCTTTGAGATCTAAATATAAGGATTACACCCCAGAAAAGAGCCTTGAACTAGATCCCTTGGCCCGCATAAAATAAGCAGTCAGATACAACCATCAAGGCCCCTGGGTTCTATTGTCACCTAAATTGTTTATAGGAAAATTCAACTACCTGTCCACCTACAAACTCCACATGGAATTGCCTGTGACCCCCAAGCCAATGCCTGCTTCCTTGCCCAACCTCCCAACTTATCACACTGGCAAGCTGTTTGGGATTGTGTACATCACCCTCACAGGGGTGATTGACACTATAATCCCAGCCGCCAGTTTGTGGTCCTGGGTGGGGAAGTCCCTCTCCTATATCTTTAAGTTAGCTTCTCTCTTGTGGTGGGCTTTACCTGCAAAAACCCCAGCCCGAGTGACCCCCAAAACCGACAGGCTGGCCACCCAAGACTGGATCCCTGACAAATTTACAGGAATGTTAAATGTTTTATTGGGATATCTGAGAGTTACTTATTGGAATTTAGATGAATGGTATATATTAGGTTTGGGAAGCTGTGTTGAGATAGCCTTCTTTTAAGTTTTTTTCTTGAATTTTAAAGTGCCATGCTTTGTGCTGTAATGATTAAGATAGGTTCTGGACCACATAGCTTGAGTAGTGCTTGGGATCAGATCCATTAAATTTATGCATTTTAGAGCGCAATGGTATTTAATTGATAAGAGAAAACTGCCCAATTCTAGCAGCTTGAAAGCTATTGTATTGAAGGTTGTTTTTTATCTCCCTACCTGAAAATTAAATCAATGTATTCATGAGAATGAGCGAGTGACTTTATTTTGTTGATAATATAATGTATATATTTAAAATTAAACCTGAATTATTTAATTATACGTTTGCCTGTATTGGCAATGCAATTTCCTTTGAGCTACATGGTGGATGTGGATTCGAATCAGATCGTGGTTTGTGATTTATGGGCGATAAGATTCGCTGAAATCAAGATGTTAAAGGCACGAATCGGCTTTGAATTATCAACAGTGGCTAAAGTTTGGACTTGCCCAATAAATGATTCCAAGTCTATCTGCTCAAAAGCTAGTCACTCTATTCTGCTTACTTTGCAAGTCCCAGCAATCATGCTTTTTCGTGCATTAAATATTATCAGGCAGCGTTCGTTTGCGCTTTCGGCACCGATATTGGCAAGGAAGCCTATCTTCTACCCTACCCAGTTTTATTCTAGCCATGGGGGATTAACCAAGGAGCTCATTGGAGATCGTGTCTTGGAACTATTAGGATGCTTTGATAAAATCGAACCCGAAAAGGTAAATGCAACAAAAGGCAAAATACAAAGCTTATGAAATATAGCTCACTGACAAGGCCCACTTTGTCAAAGATCTTTCCTTGGATAGCCTTGACACCGTTGAAATAATCATGGCAATCGAAGAGGAGTTCCAGATAGAAATACCTGACCACGATGCCGATGAAATAAAGACTGTCAAAGATATCATCGAATACATCTCTCTTCGTGAGGAAGCTATTTAAACGTCTCGGGTAAGATTTTTTCCTCCAAAAATATTAACATCCCTCCTTCAGATTAGAGCACTTCAGAAGTTGAATCGGGTTTGGTATAGCTCAATCGAACAGATTTACTTATTATTAAATCAAGGTATACGTTTCTATTTTTGTGGAGCTCTCGCTTAAGAACTTGGCGCTAGTTTCTCTATAAGATTTTAAGCACCTAGTCAATTATTTTGCTTATACATTGCGCTATGAAAGAGTAAAAATACAACGTGAAATGTAAAATTACTTGCTTGTTTGCTGTTGTCAATTTTAGAAATATTTTTTACTCTGTCATGAGAGGCTCATCAGTAAGGTAGGCTTATATAATATATTGAGACATTTTTAATTGGTTTAAAAGGCTTTATATTTCTATCGATGGTACAGCAAATAAACAGTAAATGCTATATCTAACCTTCTCTGAGATAGTTTCTTAGAATTATACTTAAACGAAAAGCTTGTAGTGTATCCACAATGTGGACTATCTGTAAAAGCAACTACTACCAGGAATTCATTAAGCCTACTAGTTGTAAAAAGTTTAAAGCTAACTTCCAAAGAATTTACTAAATACTCAACATTCTTCTCTTGAATTTGTCGATGGATCTGAACTAATTTTTCATAGATCGGGTGTTACCAAAATTTACAAGCTTGAAATAATCATTTTAGTTTTAGCGAAAAATTGATGAAAACTATTAAATCTACAACTTCTTGAATTAAATAAAGTTTAGCTACTTCTCTTTATATTAAAGGTTCTAAAAATGAGTTAGAATCACTTTTTCTGACGACAAGCAGTCTAAAGTTTTTAAGTTCGGTATCAACAAAGAAATTGTCTCATTATGCTTTTAAAAAAATTAAACAGAGTTTATCATATCTCTGTGTTCAATCCCACTTATAAGATCAAGAAAAAGTGGTATTTTTATGACAAATTCTCTTTAGATTAAGAATTATACTTAATTCAGCCAATTCAATTAAAATCAATACAGTAATTTTCAAACCTGTTGAGATAAATGTATATTATTCAGTTTAGAACACATAGGTTCAGTCATACAGCAAGTTCCAACTGAAACCAGCTTAAGGGCACTTTACTCAATAAAGCTTTCATTTATCTAGGTCTGAAAACAAAAATAGTCAATCATACAACAAAATTAAAGTCAAATACTGAATCCTGGAAATGAGATAGCAAACAAATGTGACCCATATTCAAAACAAACACAAACCAGTCATATCCTGAAGCAATCTACATCAAATTTGATAATGAGTGTGTAGCAAAAATGATACAAACAGAGAACAAATGATGTTCAGTCACAAAAGTGATAAGTTAAAACATGAAATGACTCATTTTTTGAAAATATTTACTATTTCTGGGACTCAAATTGGAAATAGTAGATTTCTGGAGCAAATTCACCAAAATCTATTCAGGTATTTACAAAATTATTTTCAATGTACATGCTTCTAAATTTGGCCATTTATGTCTGATGTTGCAACTGAACCAATGAGGATTCAGTATTTAATTTGGGGAAGACAACAGTCTAATAGAAAGGACAAGAATGAATAGAATAAGATGTTGTTTATTATAGAATACTGTGATTAATATACTATATGGGGAAAGCCACTGGGCCACAAGGGGGTGGCATGGTGGCTTGTTCCATGTAAGGATTTGAGCCAAAGAATAACTTGTGCAGGGATCAGCAGGTCAAATTGGTAGCTCTCCTAATTAGGAGAAAGTGCCCGCTGTTTGGCATTGCCATAAGATTGGTCCATGTTGTTAGATACATCAAGGGGCAACTCATTGAGTGCCCCCTGTGTATTGTGAGATATGTTGGTAGGTGAGTCTGGAAATTTGGTTGTAACACCCCCCCTTGCCCCCTGCTTGTTGTCAGACACCAGGATCAGAGTTTGCAGGAGATCTGGGAAGGTCCACACAAACAACTTTTGTGTGGGGATGGTACAGCAGGGGCACAAGCAATCATGGTGGAGTTTCTTGGTGTTTCCTTGGGCATCTTCAAGTTGGTAGGTGTGGTTGTCATAGACTGCGGCTATCTTGAAGGGTCCCATTTGGTTGGGTTCTAATTTGGCTGAATTGTGGTTGAGGGCATAGACGGGGTCTCCTACAGCGTATCTGGCCTCCAGGTGCCTTGTCCCTCCCTCAATTTGCTTGTGTTCAATATCCTGGGCTTTGACACGCCACTGGCTCAGGGAAGGAGTAGTTGACAGGGGGTTTCCCGGGAACTGTGGATCATAATTTCCCTTGTTCTATCCCCGCCAGGCTATCAGGCGTCCCAAAGGCCAGGGTGCTGGGGCTGAACCTGGTGCCCCTGTTGATCCTCGCTTGTAAGATGAGTAGGGCGGTGGGCAAGTGTTCAGCCCACACAGTATTAAGATGTTCCTGTGAGAATTTGGCAATCAGTTGTACCAGTGAACTATTCAATTGCTCCACATGTCCATTGGCTTGCAGATGATATGGAGAAGTGAATATTTGTTGAAGGGCATTCTTGGCGCAGTACGCCTTCATGACATGTCCAACAAGTTCAGGCCCACCATCCATGATGAGAATTTTGGGTTGCCCAAAGCGGGCCACAACTTCCTTGCCAATGAAGTGGGTGATGGTGGTGGTGGTATGATTAGTGGTTGCCCACACTACTGGCCAGCAGGTGAAGTAGTCAATGGCTGTGATGATATATTTCTTCCCAAGTCTGTCTTTAGGGAGGGGCCCAACAATGTCAAGGGCCCACTTCTTGAAGGGTTTCATGGCCTTAATGGTTAGGACAGACTTGGGGGTGCAGGCTTTGACATGTTCTTCTCACACAACACACATGTCTCAAGGAGATCCAAGATGTCTTGGTACATACTCTGCCACCAAACCTTATGTTTCATGATTTCAAAGAGATTTTACCCTCTAACATGGCCCAAGGTGCAGTGGTAGTGCAATATGGTGTCTCCTCACTGTGTGGTGAGAATAAAGGGTGTCTTTTATCCTGTTTCTGCGTGGCGGCAGACGTTGCCTGCATTGGTGGTGAACTGACTTTCATTGTCCTTCAGTTTAGAGATGGTTACCAAATTAAGACCTTCATGGCAGGTTGCTTTAGTTCAGAGGTAGAGCATTGGTCAATTAGGGTCCAAACTGTTGTCCCCAGTGATGGACGCCATGTAGAGCCTTGAGAGAGCATCTTCTGTGACAAGCTCTTTCCCAGGCTTGTACTCAATACACAACTGATAAGGAGATAGACGCTTGACCCAGCCTGCCTGGTGGTGTGTCAAGTGGGACTATGTGTTGAAGTATTGGAGCAACTTGTGGTCCGTCAAGACACAGGGTAGGAAGGTGGCTCCTTCCAAGTAACAGTGCCACTTCTCAACACAGTGCACAATTGCTGCTAGCTCCTTGTCATGAATTGGGTAATATTGTTCTGATTCAGTGAGCTTCCTGGATTTGTATGCCATGGAAAAGAAGACGCCCTCATCAGTTTCTACCCGTAACACGCCTCCTATGGCCCTATCAGAGGCATCAGTCTTGAGTTTGTATTGGCAGTTTTGGTTGGGAAACTGTAATACAGGTGCCATTGTAATTCTCTGCTTCAACGTCTCAAATGCTTGGTCTCTGACAGGGGTCCAATGGAAGCGTTGTTTAGTGTTCAGGAGCTCAGTGAGAGGTGTAATAAGTTCTCCGCAATTGGGGATGAACATGCGCACGTAGGCAACCATGCCCAGGAATGTACACACCTGACCAATATCAGTGGGAGGTGGCATGCTGATGATTGCCTTGATTTTGGAAGAGTCAGGCTTTATCCCTTGGGCAGAGATGGTGTGCCCAAGGAACAAGAGCTCTGATTTGAGGAATTCACATTTGGAGGGCTTGGCCTTCAACTGGTTTTTCTGAAGGGTGTCAAGGACAGCACAGAGGTGTTGGAGGTGTGTGGTTAGATCTTGACTGAAGACAATAATGCCATCAAGGTATACAATGACACACTCTCCAATCAATTCCTCAAATGCTTTTTTCATTAAAATGACAAAGGTGGAAGGAGTGTTGGTCATTCTGAATTTCATGACCCAGCACTCAAACAACCCGTAGCATGTCCAGAAGGCAGTTTTTGCTTCATCCCCTGGCGCAATGCAGACCTGGTTGTACCCTGTGGTAAGATCAATCTTGCTAAAGACCTTTGCATCTGCAAGCGTATCAAACAGGTTGTCAATCAACAGCAGGGGTACTTATTCTTGACAGTCACCTCATTTAAGGTGTGGTAGTCTGTGACCAAGCAAAGGAACCCATCCTTCTTGGCTACAAAGAAGACAGCAGCCCTGTATGGTGAGAGCAAGGGGCAGATGAAGCCCTTATCAAGTGTGTCTACAAGGTGCTGGTGGAGGGCCTCATCTTCTTTTGGTGTTAAGCAATAAAAGGGACGTGCCTTGGGAAGCGACACTTGTAGCTGTACTGCATGCTGGATCTCCCGGGGAGGAGGTAGTTGTTTGAGTGTCTCACTGAATACATCCTTATACTCCTCAAGGAGAGCGGCAAGTGCTGGTGGAGGTGGAGTAGTCAAGGGGAGGGCCACAGGTGGTTCTGCGCAGATAACTTTGACTGAGCATTGTGTGAAGTTCAGTTTCCCCCTTGAAATTGTATGAGCCCATTTCTGTGATTCTGACAAACACATTATTGTGTAGCAACTTGCTCATTTTGACAGAATATATCTGGAAACCCACCCCATTTCTATTGAGGATGATCACAGCCGTATCCCAGTCAATGTAGGGACGGTTGTGGCAAAGCCAGTCAAGGCCAGCAATGACATTGTGGCTGATCCCTGCCATGATGAGGCCTGCAAGCTTAACCTGGATATTCCCCATTCTCACAGAGAAGAGTACCGTCTCATGATTAATTGCCACTCTTTGGGAATCAGCCACCTGTACTGCCTTGAATCTTCTTGGCACTTGGTCTAGCTGTTGAGCGTCTGCAAATGCCTGGTCAACCATAGTGTAATTGGTCCCATTATCTACCAGTAGTTTGTGGGTGTTCCCATGGAAACAGAAGAGATAGGCCAAGCAAGTTACTTTATTTGAATAATGGCTTGCTTGGAGTACAGGGTTGTTGCTGTGGACCTGGAATACGTCAAGGGCTTCAACTTTGTGAATGTTGTAGTTGCAGGGGTTCTTTGCTAGTAGGGATTGAGAGTGAGGGTCAAGTGGGGTTGTAGAACCTCTTGTAAATACAACCCCCCAGGCTTTTCCTGGGTCCTCAATTTGTGCTAACTAAAGTTCCCCTTTGCAGGGGCACTTAACCCCATTTTCCTGCTGGGAGGGCTGGCAGCAGCCTACTTGATTATGGGCACTGCCAGGTGCGGACAAGGTTGGGGTGATGTGTCATTGGATCTGTGAAAGCCCATTGAATCCTGTTTATTAGCCTTCACAATAGCCTTGTAGCAGTTGTCAATGGAAATGCAGCAACCTACGGGAACCCACTTGCAGATATGGGGTTTAAGTCCATTAATTATTAAAATAAGGAGCATGGCATTCCATCAATCACAGCTTCTGGGGTGACGGCAAGATATTTAGGAACAGACCCAGTCTGTTTAATGGCTAGGAGGGGAGTTTCCACTACAATGGGTGAAAATGTTTCACTGTAGCGGTACTTCACGGCATCCCTGAACAACACCCAGGTAATCTCTATTTCTTGGCTGGCCCAGTTGGTGAACCACACCGCAGCAGGCCCCGTGAGGCGCCCAGATGCAGTAGCAACCCACATGGGCTCAGGTACTTGACAGATACAGAGGCAGGTTTTGGTAGAATGGAGCCAACTGATAATGTCAGCTCCTTCAACACCACCTGAAAGGGATTCAAGCTGGAGGTTGAGTATGTGTTGGGAAAGGTCCAATTGGGGAAGGGTGATTTTTTGTGTTGTGCTGCCTGAGGCAGAGTCAATTATACATGCTTGTAAGTACCAGTTGATCTTGATAGATGACGTACTTGTCAGGGATGTCCCCTCAAGGATTGGCAGGAAGGTTTCTTGATGGGGAGTAGCCATATGGCCCATACTCTGTCCTTTCTTGGGAGAATTTTTCTTTTAGGTATGTTGTAAACCTACCACTGCTACCACTGTTGCAACTGAACCAATGAGGATTCAGCATTTGATTTGGGGAAGACAACAGTCTAATAGAAAGGACAAGAATGAATAGAATAAGATGTTGTTTATTATAGAATACTGTGATTAATATACTGATTGGGGAAAGCCACCGGGCCACAAGGGCAACCACCAGAATTAACTCATTATGCAAGTCAACTTACTATATGTTGACAATCAGAATTAAAAGTACTTTAATGTCAACAGCATTGAAAAGTCAGTATTAAGTTTTAACTCATGCAGACTACTAAATGTTGACACTTTTTTAATAAGCAGAAACCTGTTTCCTGAACATTTTACTTAATAAAAATTAAGCTTCAAGATACTTTCTCAGGTAATGTGACAACATAGATTTTAAAAAGTCCATGAATTTTTATATATGACAATTGAAAAAATTCATAAAAATACACTTCAAAAATAATTCACTATAAAATTAGCTATCTTTAAAATATAATAAATTTTTTCCCACTTATAAAAACAAAAAAATTCAATAAACAAAAAGATACTACATAAAATTTCATGTATTATAGGAAATATTTTAATCAGAAACAGTAATATAAAGTTTTTTCTATATCAAAAACTACAAAAAATATATAATTTACTAGTAAAATACCAATATAGGCCATGTAATACAGTCTAAAGCATCAAACTATCAATAAAAAATCAATGATTTTTATAAAAACAGTATCATAAATTATTAATGAGTTATTTAGAATAACTATTCATTTAAAAATATTACTTTAAATTCAGAACCTGAACGTAAAAATGTGAGATTGTCAAATCCTTGGTCCAAATTTTGAATCACTTTTGTGGGCCACTCAGCTGAGTGAAAATTAAAATATTAAATAAAATTAACAATTTAATTTGAATTTTTTTGATTTATTTAAATTGGAAAATTTTGAATCTCTTGAGCAGATAACTCAACTAAAAAAAGACAAAACCCAGCAAACAAATGCGGGATACATGAATCAGAAATGCGGGATTCTAATGTATGATTTGAGATTTCCTGTATTTCAAACAAATCATAGACATCATGTAAAACCTAACAAATCTGAAATTGCGGGATTGTCAAATCCAAGAACCAAGTTTCAAATCATAATTGCAAGAAATTTGAAATAAATATAATTTATGGGTGTCTCAAAAAGGATGCCAAAGGATCTAGAGTGGATTTGTGCTGATTCTTTTAGGAAACATAGGCATTCTCAAAAATCACCCTATTCCAATTTAGGACAGCTAAAATTTAGATCATAATATTCACAAATTTAACATATATAACAATAAAATTGACAAAAATATACATTCCTCTTATTGAGTTTAAAATTTTAATAAAAATTTATTATGTCTTCTTTCAATAACAACCAAGTCAACAAGCTGGTCCCTGGCCTCGACACAATTATGCAGGGCTACACTGAGTCTCTTAACGGTGAAGCCTCTGTCTATGGCCACTTCCAACCTGCAGGCCCCTCCGCAAGCACTACCCAGGAGTGTGCTCTTTCTTCTGCGTCCTCAAGCATGGCCCTGTTTGCCCTTCATGCACAGGCAGCTGCTAACCCAAATCATACAGCAACACTAGCATCTGGAATTGACCAAGTGAGCCATGGGGCCACCAATGGAAGCCAGAATCCAGAAACAGCCAATCAGATGGCACTATCTGGTTCTCAAGGCAGACACACCCTGCCTCTAGCCAATCAGTCTGCAAGGCGCAGAAGAAAATTAATCACTCCAAAGATTGTTCTTGAAATGGTTGAAAAGCAAGGGATGCTTATGTCCCTTGGGGAAATTGCGGCCACAATAAGGTTTGCAAAGTCCACTGTGGCTGCAACCCTGCAAGCCCACACCAACTGTGGCCCCCTACCAAGAAGACCCCAACTAGTGCCTGTACTTCAACTGAAGGTGACACAGCCCATCCCCTTATGATGGCTATTATGGAACGTGCCCCGTGAATGCACCTGGTCCAGGTACGTCTCCAGTTGGGACTCCACAGCATCTTCACCAACAAAAGAACAGTGAATTCTTGGATGCACAGAGTTGTGGTTGACGCCATAATCCTATTCAATCAGGTTCTTGGTGGCCCCAGTTTGGTGGATACTGACCCCTATGATTCTACCATAATCAATTTTATCAAAGGGAGGGCAATAAGGGCCTGCAATGACGTAATCTTCCTGTCATATGCTAAGATATCTGCAAGTATCCAAGATTTTGGAGAGAAGCATATATAGTCTGACGTGTACAAGCGCAGCCCAATCTTGTATTGGTTTATTGGAGTTTTATTGGCAGCTTCCCCATTGGGCGTCAATTATTATGCAGCAATATCAAACACCGCAGATGGGTATGCCTACCAGACAGAGCTCAAGGCCATGCTGGAGGAGTGGGCCACACAAAACACTGTGCACACAGTTGTACTGAGTGCAGAGATGGAGCAGCGGGAATGAGCTACCCAAGAAATCAGGGCTGCAGGGCATACCTGCTGGGCCTACCCCATCAACTACGCCAACATTAATCTTGCAGATGTATGTCCCTACAATTTTGGTTCCGCCCTCAGGCACCTAAAGCCTGCCACCTACAACAAACTATGCACCCAAATTGATAAGGGGTATGAGCTTTTCTCTTCTGCGTCCTTCCAGGACTTATTTGATCTCATCATCTTCTATGCAAGTGATAGTGATAAGTCCAGAAAGGACCCCTGTCTCCCCCCACGCCAGTCCATCTGTTTTGTCAAGACAGTATATGTGACAGAGGAAGAATTTGAGCAATTGAAGCAAACTGCTCTTGCCGCCCCTTCCCAGTCAGCAAACCCTGCCTCCCTAACCCCCCATCAAGCCACCTGCGTTCAAAACCTGAGTCTTAAGCCACTACTAATCCCCCCACTATCTCTGATGCCGTCCTTTTCACAGGCGCAGATGAAGGCAATGTTCATTCTGCCCATTCCCTCCCCTTCCCGTCCTTTGATTAGTAAATAAATCTTTTCTTTGTGACAACTTATTAAAATTGATATCTCTCTTTCAATTCATAATTAATAATATTTTCTTTTTACATTATCAACATTTCCCATAATTAATACAATTTTGTACATTTTACAAATAGCTTAAAATTATTAGCATACATATTTTTCATCATCATTAATAAATTAAAGACAATAAACGTAAATATTGGATTAGAATATTGAAATTACACGTCAACTCTTGATATTTTGATATTATGTTCATAACTCAATGTATTTTGTTAATAAAAACCATTATAAACTGGCCTTTTTCATTGTAATTTATTAAAATGGATTGTGTTTATATTAAGGCCATTAACACTTAGTACAAATATTGATATATAGTGCATTTTACAGCCTGTATATTTACCTATTGGTAATAATACTATAAATTTTTAGTTGGATTTTATGAGTTAATAATGTAATGTGTTAATAGAATACTGTTTATTGTCATTAATTGGCTGATTTTCTTTGCTGTGGCAATTGTGCATTTTCTGATATTTATGCACTAGTATCCAATTGGTTGGCTTCACATCCAATCACACATGAGATAGGAAAACAAGCCGCCACCCCAAGACTGGATGTGGTTGGATGGCAGCTTGTTTTCCTACTGCCTGTGTGATTGGATGTGAAGCCAACCAATTGGATACTAGTGCATAAATATCAGAAAATGCACAATTGCCACAGCAAAGAAAATCAGCCAATTAATGACAATAAACAGTATTCTATTAACACATTACATTATTATTAACTCGCAAAATCCAACTAAAAATTTATAGAATTATTACCAATAGGTAAATATACAGGCTGTAAAATGCACTATGTATCAATATTTGTACTAAGCGTTAATGGCTCTCTAATATAAACACAGTCAATTTCATTAAATTATAATGGGAAAGGCCACGTTTACAATGGATTTTATTAAACAAAATACATTGAGTTATGCACATAATATCAAAATATCAAGAGTTGACGTCTAATTGCAATATTCTAATCCAAATTTACGTTTATTGTCTTTAATTTATTAATGATGATGAAAAATATGTATGCGTTGAAGATAGTACTATAAAAACCAGCTTTTTGATGGAATTCAAACAAAATGTCAACAATCTATAAATTGATCAACAAATTAGAAGCACACCTGCAAAAGGTTGTTGAAAGAGAAAGAAATATCAGGGAAATAGTGACAGGAAAGCTGGGTAACAAGGGCCAGCCACCAATCCAATCAAAAGAAGATGCTCTGGATAAATTGGGAAATATTATAGATGAAAAGAATAAAGAAAAATTACTTAATCTACAGGGAACATTTTTACCAAGTCTCAAGTTCAACAGCGTGGCCTACAATTTGTGGGAGTTCTGGCAGGGGGGCAAAGAAAACAATAAGACCAAACTAATTGAAGGAACAAAAATTCAAAAGGAAATCAACACCAATGAAGAGAAACCCGACCAAATGGAAACATATGAAAATGAAACACAAGCAAGAAGCAGAAGCACTTCAAGAAATACAGAAGCTTTATCAACTGAAAACCAAGAAGAAACACAAGTTGTAAGAAAGATAAGAAAAATTAAGCCTAGAAAAATTAATGAAGAGCATCCAAAGCTCATGAAGTTTGCCAAAGTGGCGCCTGTGGCTGAGGGAGCCACAGGGGAAACAATTAGTAAGTCTTTTTATGTTTTACTTATATTTATTTTAGTCATCACCAGGAATGGGGATGAGGTTGCGGAAGTGGTGGCATATACACCATGTTGGTTTTACAGGGGTTACCAGTCACTGGTGGCCCCTGTAAAACAAATAAATAAAAATAAAATAAATAAAATAATTCAACAGAATATGAATAATTTTTTTAATAGTGAAGCTCAAGATAGGGAATATTCACCACCCGCGGGGTGCTTGCCATGAATAAGGGAAGCATATGAACTAGAATCAACTATCAAAATCAAAGAAGTGAATGAAATTTGCGGGAATATCAAACTGAACTTCAATGAATACATATATAAAAGCATTCAACGGTTCCCATTTTCAAAAAATCAACAAATATGAAAAAGATTTAATAAAAACTGACTTTCAAATAGGAAATGAATATTTGAAATCTTCAATTTTTAATGAAGTTTTTAAGGCACTATCAAATAAAGTCGGGGATGCAGTCCTTGTGAATAATTTTAAACCTTTATTTATTTCATTTGCTGAGGCCTGGGGGGCTGATTCAAGTCAGGCGCCCCCCAGAACCCTCTTCAAGTTCAACCAAAAAAACCTATATTAATAGGCTAGTACAAACATTCAAAAAACTATGCATGTTCTTGGAAAAGTATACCTCACAAAGAATCCACGTCACGGTATACCTGGGAATACTGTTGCATTGCATATTAAAAACCAACATCAAAAAGTTGGAAGATGTACCTATACAAATTGATATATGCCGCATAGCCCTCAACCGCCAGAAGACACCACAGGAATATAGGACAGTCAAGCACGTCCTCTATGATTCATTTGCATTGACAACACTATACAGATACTACGTGCCCCCCAAAAAAACCTACTAGTTGATTTGCTCACCTGCCTGCCTTTTATCAAACAATCAGCAACCACCGGGGTACAGGGCGCCACCCATCTAGCAATCACATCCAGGGTTGTCCACCACGTACAGAAGAGTATGTGGATCCAATTAGATGCATTAGCTGAAATTTTAATTTTGGGGTATAATTCCCTGGAACAATCACATCCCTTTGCAGTTAGCATCCCCCAATAAATATTTTCCCCTTGCAAATTAATTTTTTTTACTTTTTATATTTTAATACTAAATCTTTTAATACTGAAATATGTACTATTAAAATTTTACTTTAAAAATTTAAATATTACATATTTAAATATTAAAAATATTTAGTATCTAAATGTTAATATTAAAATTTTAATAATACATAGTACAATATTAAGAATTTTAATATCAAATATTTTGATATTAGAATAAATCACAATTTAATAAAAATAGTTAAATTTCAAATATTTAAACTTTAATATTTAACGTTTACAATTTATAATTATAATTTTACTTTTAATATTTTAATTTTTATTTTAAATTTTAGTAAGTAAATTATAATATTAATATATCTAAATATATTACAAGACATTAGTTAAAGTTGCAACCACATCAAATATTAAAAATAAGTTAAAAATGTTTTTATTTATTAGCTTGTCAAGTACGGGTTTATTTATCACATAGATAAACATCAAGAATTGAATTTATCTGCATCATGCAGCCCGCTTCACTATTGTTCTAAACAAGTGATTGTTTAGAACTCAAATTACCTTTCCCTTAATGTGATTTGGTAAACATATTTGATATACTTGACTTGCTTCCTAAGTACTAATTAGTAAGTAATACATGAAAATCATTGGTGGTTGTGTCATGTGGCTATAGTGGCACTGAAATAACAAGGATCAAATGATGACATGCAAGGTCCAATTTGTGGCTTAAAAAAGCCAAAGTACCATCAACAAGTCACAATCATTTAAATAAACTAATTTATTTCTATCTTTTTTAATCTATTCATTTGTTAGCGCAAAAGCCAATAATAATATTCAGTGCATTATAATAAAAATATTTGTCCTCATACCTAGTATAATTAATTTTACTTACCTTTTCTATGTATTCTTAAATGTCTATAATACATTCAAACGTCACATTATTATATATAAATAATAATTATTGAGTCCTAATAAAAACAAACTAAACAAAATTAAAGTTAAATAAAACCCAGATGCCCATTTCTCTGATTGGCTTGGAGGCCAGGGCTTTTGGGAGGAAGGATTCTGAGTGCTCATAGAAAGCTGCCACCACATCAGGTGGCATTGAAAATTGGCTGATCTCAAGAATATTGAATAGATCCTCAGTGTCCTGAGAAAGGCCTTGTTTCACCTTGTTCTTGATCCAACCAAACACCTCCTCAATTGGATTCAGGAATGGGGAATATGGCAGGAGGAAGAGAAGTCTCATTGGACAATTGGTAAGTTGGTGGCTGGAGGTGTGGCTGTTTTTGTCAATGGGGGGGAACTTGGACACAACCAGATCCACTTTGTGGAGCTGATATTATCAAGCATAACAATGTTGGTTGTGCCTCTGTAATTTATCTGAAGGTACTCCTTGACGGCTCAGAGAAAATTGAGAAAGGTCCTGCTGTTATGGGAGCCCTTAATCATTTGGTATTGGTCCAACCCGCGAGGACCAAGAAGCGCAACCATGGAATAGGTCTGAGAACAGACAGCTGCACAATAGGCTGCATCGTCCTTGGACCCCTTCTTGACCCACCCATGCCTAGACCTGAGTGAGAAGGAAAACAGCAATTTGTTGATATAGAAGAACTGGACATTCCCAGTCTCCTTTAGTGCCAGACATGTCTTGGCATAATTGTGTCAATCCTTGATGGTCTTTTCACTGTTCCTATTGTACAGAGAAACTCCAAGCACCTTCCACAAGAAGCCCAAATCAACTATTGCTTTGTAAACAAGGGTTTCAGAAACAGAAAGCCCAAACTCTGTGGCAAGCATTGATTGGACAGCAAGTGTGTCCAGGTGGCAATCCTTGGCTACCCATTGTTTTATTGCGTCAATATGCACAGGCTGTAAGAGTTTTGGCTGCCGCTTAGCCTTGGTGGATTTGGCAATTTGGCCGGTGTTGCCATACTTGGTGTTGATGTTGGCAATGTATCTGGCTGTGACACCAAATTGGGATGCAATATCCCAAACCATCATTCAAGCAGTTGAGGAGAGCTTCACGCTCACTATTTGTCAACTGACGCTGGCCCTTGGCAGGTACCACAGCATCCTGGCTACCAGGATCAACACAGGGGATGGGGACCTTTGTGTAGAAGGTGGGATCACGCTTGCTTGCAGTGGTGCTGTCAATGGTTAAATACACAATAGGCGCAGATGGTTCCTCAGTGGTGGCCAATGGCTTGTAGGTGGTGTCAAAGATGCAGGGCAGGAAGTAGCAACTCTTGGATCAAGAGCGCGGGGCCAGGTGACAACAGGGTAAACGGTGGAGGTGTAAGTAACCTCAGTGTTCCTGGTGACCCTGGTGTAGGAGACTTTGGTAGCAGGCCTTGAAAGTGGCTTCTGCCTGGGATTCAAGCTGGTAGTTCTGGCTTGGGATGCAGGAGGTGATTGGCTGGCAATGACACCTTGGGAGGCCTGTGTATTGGCATGACTCCCCTTGAGTTGGGTTCTGGGTCTGTTCTTGGACCCTCTGGGACGCCCTCGTGGACAGGCTGCCCCACGGGCTGGTGTAGGAGCGTGTTGAGAATGCAATTGGTGGTCCATAAAAATAAAATATATATTTTAGATTAAATATGTATTTATTTGGATTTATTGGTTTAGTTGTGGGTAGTTGTTTTCTCTTGATTTAGCCTTGAATAGTAGCAGAGTTTCTATATCCGTGATTTGAAGTGAATAATATTGTATCCTTTCCAGTTTTGGATGATTTTAAAGTTTAATCATTTTTTATGTCTAATTATGGTTATTGAGATTGAATTCTTAGTTTGATTTTATCCAGAGTGGAGCTTCTTTATTTGGATTGGTGTTTCCTAGTGTGCTTAGTGTACATTAAATTTGGATTCCAGTTCCTGCAATTAATATCTGAGTTTACTATTGGCATTCAAAAGTGATTTGAAATTTGGTTCTTGGATTTGACAATCCCGCATTTTCAAAAACATAGTAAACTTAATGAAAATGGCTGATGGATTTGAACGCTTCAAATCTGATTCCAGTTACTTCATCTTGCCCATTGGATTTATGCAGCTTGACTTGAACTTTGCAAAGTGTCTATGGGTTCCCGCATTTTCAAATATTCAAATAAAAATACAAAAAAATCAATTTAATTAAAAAAGGCCATCCTGCAAAAGTGATTTGAAATTTGGACCAAGGATTTGACAATCCTGCATTTTTACGTTCAGGTTCTGAATTTACAGTAGTTTTTTGGCTTAAAATCAAGCCTTTGTTTAAATGGTGTCAACATTATGCTGTTCCTTTTTAATTTTGAAATTCTGACTTAATAATTCACTATGAAAAATTAGCTTAGTTTTGGAAATGCCCAATTCCGGCAGATAAATACTAAAACAATGATGACTTACTGAATGTCAACAATTTGTTGACATTCAAAAAGTTGACTTGCGGAATGAGTTAATTCTGGCAGTTGCCGGCCACAAGGGGGTGGTGTGTTCCACGTAAGGTTCAAAGCCAAGGATAACTTCTGCAGGGATCAGCAGGTCAAATTGGTAACGCTCCTAATTAACAGAAAGTGCCCTCAGTTTGATGTTGCCATAATATTGGTTCATGTTGTTAGACATGTCAAGGGGAAACTCATCAAGCACCCCCTGTGTATTGTAAGATATGTTGGCAGGCAAGTCTGGAAACTTGGTTGCAACACTGAGAGCATGTCTCAAAAAGGAGCACACATTTAAATAAAACCAATACTCTGAAAAACCTTGCTTTTCTGTTTTTAATAGAATTTATATTGTTTTTGTTTAAAATGAGTTTTACAAGTGAATATAACTTTGATATTGTTGAGGAGCAGTACCAGGGGGAAACTTCAAGCTCAGGCTGCTGATCAAGGGAGCACAACCACTATGGTTCCTGTCTATACTCAATTCAACTTAAGTCATGAGGAGGCCAAGTTGTATGTGTCATCAGGTCCATCCACGGGTAGCTTTTCCAATAGCCAATATGGTGCTCCCCAAGACCAGGCCCAACCTAACACTGTGCCACATTTGAGAGACAGGGCAACTGTGGCCTCTAACCCAATCCAATCATTGCTTGACAATTTGGGCCAATCAGAGCAAAATCTACCTAATCCAGGTCCCATTATGCCCAGTGCCCCCAAAAAACAACAACTAGTAACCAATGAGATAATGAGCCTCAAACAGAGTGATGTGGTATTTGCCAAAATTGCCACCTGTCTTCAATTCACTGAGGCAGTGGTTAAGCATGAGTTACAAGCCCTCTTGAAGAGAGGTGGTGCAAAGCTGGCAAAGAAGCCAAAGAAGAAGATCAAATTCCAGATTAAAGATGTCTATCCCATCATGCTTGACCTTCTCCAGCGGGCACTTTACCCCCAAATGGCTGAGTTCTGTTGCTTACTTGGGCTCCACAGCATATTCATTGCCTGCTGCACTGCACAGCTCTGGATAAACAGGCTTGTTGTTAGTGTTCTGGTTCTGATCAACCAGCCAGGTGGTGAGTTGTATGGTGGCTCTGATTTGCCACACAACTCAATAATTGCTGTCACAATCACCCTATGCCTGTCAAGTATTTTGGACAATGTCATTTTTATAGACTATTATAAATTATCATTGAAAGTCCAGTAATATAGGGCTTTGGGTAAAAAAGAACATCCCTGAGGGTAAAAAGAAGGAAAAATATGGCATTGTCATTGGTGCACTCTTAGCAGATTCCCCAAAAGGGACTGTATTTTACTGAACCATGTCCAGTTATACTAATGTGTACTGATACAGAAAATTTCTCTCCAATCTTTTTGCCACCTGGAGCTTGGCCAATTCCAAGTTTATTATTTTCCTGAGCCACCAAATGGAGTGCGCTGAAGTGGCCTCTGAGAAGATTCAATCAGGCAGCCATGACGTCTCAATTTTCCCTGATGGCCATGCTAATTTACACCTGGGAGATGTGTTGCTCTTCAACATCAGGGACATCATCTGAGTGTGCAACCTTCAACCAGGTGGTTAGTGCAGCCCACAACCATGCAGTACTAAACCCCGTCAGAAAGTTGCAGATATTTTTACCAAGATGGCTCTGAATGCTCACAGCAGCAGCCAATCACCAAAGGATTCTCAGCTTCCCTCTTGCAATTTTTCAGTGTACAAGCCAATCAGCGTTCTCCTAGAGTCTGAATATGATATAATGTACCATCAATTTCTCCAAACCAATCAAGGCAACAACACAGCCATATGTAAGGGACCCTCTTTATAGAGGAGAATACAGTTGGGGAATCAAACAAGGGTCCATTACTCTCTACAACAGGAGATAGCTCTTCAAGATGTAGGGTAGGGGTTGGGCAAGGACCTGGGAAGCACAAGGTAGCTGGCCCCTGAGACAGGATATAAGGCAGGAACAAGGAGAGCCAGATGGTGACTATGGACCACAAATAAGGGATTCCAATCATCTGGACTAGGAGTAATATTAAACACTTAAATGAATAATAGGGCAAGATTGCTTTATTGTAGAAATAAATGTTAATTGAACAATTAACTTGGGATTGGGATGGGAGTTTTTATACTAGGGGGTGAAATTTGGAGTACAGACTTGATGAGTTTGAAACCCAGATGTAATGCCTAACATGAAGTGGCAGGAATTATGATGTAGGCTAATTTTAGATGCATGATAGTGCTGAGTTCCTTGCAGGTTTTACTTGCATCTGCATCACTGTGGGGCATAGGAACAATTAATTGACAATTAATTGAGTTGCAGTAACCTAGATCATCCAAATTTGGAAGTTGGAATAGGTCTTCAACTATTGGATGACTGTTGTCAGGGAAGTGATTCCTGACACCATAGGACATTCAGCTGCCTCAGCCTCCAGCCAACCAACTAACCAACCCAGTTGTTTGGAACCCACCCCCAGCTAATTGAATTCCCCCCCCTCAACCCAGTCTGCCACCTAGTTTGCCTCATCTATTCCACCATTTTGACCAATAAAGCTTGCCCCCCAACAATTTTTATTGGGCAAAATAAGGGAGTGGATGGGGTGTGTCAAGATTCTTCTTTCTTTATTTTAATGCTGCTAGTACACCAGGAACATCATCATTTGGTTTTAACCTCCATCTTTGGTCATCTACAACAAGTTTTTAACAACACCCCACCTTTCAGTTTCCTTGCTTCTACCGGATATTTCATCTATTCAACATTAAAATTTGCTTTCAAAGCTTACCTTTATCCCTGGACAATTCTCAAACCTGGAACCTAACACTAGGGTTAGTTTTAACTAGTCCAAACCTGCTTACCTTTTTCTTTTTTCTTTGGCTTACACCAGCAGTTTGTATTCTTTTTTTCTGTCCTCTTGCTTGCTCTCTTGCTTAATCTTGAGTTTGCCAAATAATCCACCGCTTCCTTTCATTCCCTTTACCTTTCTACTTAACTTTTAAGGTTAAGTTATCAAAAAAAATGTGCTGTATTTTTGTTTTTACCTACCAAGCACACCTAACTACCTTTGGTTAGAGTTTTTTCCTTTTACCTTCACCTCAATATTCAGACTTTAATAAAAAGCCTGAGTTTACCCAGTCTAAAATTAAGTTGAGATTGTTTGAATTTCACCCCAAAAAGGTACTTGTTGGTTTTGTGGCTTGTGTCTTTTTCTCTCTTTGAATTTTAACTTGTATCTTTTCCAGCTTAGTTGTATGATTCCATTTGACTACATCTTTCATCAGTTAGACAATTTTATAGTGATACTCACACTTTAATTGTTAACAGTTTCAATCCTCCAGATAGTGCTGATCACTTCCCAGACTTAGAGATCAACTTTTTAACCAAATCTTCAGTCATTAAGACTGGTCTTTATTTTGTTTTCTTAGGTTTAATAAATTTTCTTAGTCTCTACTTCACTTCATATAAGCTTTTAGGAGCCTTAGTGCAGCTATTGTTGCAAACCTTGCCTACCTTTTTATACTTAAAAATATAAATATTATTAGTTTAAAGGCCTTAGTTTACAATAATTTATCCCAAGCCTGCAGACCTTACAGGGCAAACTAGGTGGCAGATTGGGTTGGGAGGAGAATTTGATTGTCTAGGGGGTGGGTTCCAAACAACTGGATTGATTGGCTGGGGACTAAGACAGATTGAGGACCTAGGAGTGTGTTGTTGCCTTGATTGGCTTGGAGAAATTGATGGTACATTATATCATATTCAGACTCTAGGAGAACGCTGATTGGCTTGTACACTGAAAAATTGCAAGAGGGAAGCTGAGAATCCTTTGGTGATTGGCTGCTGCTATGAGCATTCAGAGCCATCTTGGTAAACATATCTGCAACTTTCTGACGGGGTTTAGTACTGCATGGTTGTGGGCTGCACTAACCACCTGGTTGAAGGTTGCACACTCAGATGATGTCCCTGATGTTGAAGAGCAACACATCTCCCAGGTGTAAATTAGCATGGCCATCAGGGAAAATTGAGACGTCATGGCTGCCTGATTGAATCTTCTCAGAGGCCACTTCAGCGCACTCCATTTGGTGGCTCAGGAAAATAATAAACTTGGAATTGGCCAAGCTCCAGGTGGCAAAAAGATTGGAGAGAAATTTTCTGTATCAGTACACATTAGTATAACTGGACATGGTTCAGTAAAATACAGTCCCTTTTGGGGAATCTGCTAAGAGTGCACCAATGACAATGCCATATTTTTCCTTCTTTTTACCCTCAGGGATGTTCTTTTTACCCAAAGCCCTATATTACTGGACTTTCAATGATAATTTATAATAGTCTATAAAAATGACATTGTCCAAAATACTTGACAGGCATAGGGTGATTGTGACAGCAATTATTGAGTTGTGTGGCAAATCAGAGCCACCATACAACTCACCACCTGGCTGGTTGATCAGAACCAGAACACTAACAACAAGCCTGTTTATCCAGAGCTGTGCAGTGCAGCAGGCAATGAATATGCTGTGGAGCCCAAGTAAGCAACATAACTCAGCCATTTGGGGGTAAAGTGCCCGCTGGAGAAGGTCAAGCATGATGGGATAGACATCTTTAATCTGGAATTTGATCTTCTTCTTTGGCTTCTTTGCCAGCTTTGCACCACCTCTCTTCAAGAGGGCTTGTAACTCATGCTTAACCACTGCCTCATTAAATTGAAGACAGATGACAATTTTGGCAAAATTTACACCACTCTGTTTGAGGCTTAGAATCCCCTCTATGACCTCATTGGTTACTAGGCTTCATTTTTGGGGCTCACTTGAAATGCTAGTACCCAGATAAGGAAGGGCTTGCTCTGATTGGCCCAAATTCTTGAGCAATGATTGAATTGGAGGAGGCCATAGTTTCCCAGTCTTCAAAATTTAGCACAGGCTCAGGTTGGGCCTGGTCTTGGGGAGTGCCATATTGGCTACCAGAAAAGCCACCTGTGGATGGGGCTTGTGACATGTACAACTCACTCTCCTCATGAGTCACATTGAATTGGGTATATATGGGGGCAGTGGCAGTTGTGCTCTCTTGATCAGCAGCCTGAGCTTGAAGTAGCTCCTGGTACTGCTCCTTGACAATGTCAAATTAATCTTCACTTGAAAAACTCATTGTAACCAAAAATCAATTAAAATTCTATTAAAAACAGAAAAGCAAAGCATTTCTAGATAATTAATTTTATAAAGTATGTGCTCCTTTTTGAGACATTCTCTTAGATATAAAAGCCCATATTTAGAAGCATGTACATTGAAAATAATGCTGTAGTTCCCTGAATAGATTTTGGTAAATTCACTCCTTAAATCCACTACTTCTGATTTGAGTCCCAAAAATAATCAATATTTTCAAAAAAAATGAGTCATTTCATGCTTGAACTTATCACTTTTGTGAGTGAACCTCATTTTTTCTCTGTTTGTATCATTTTTGCTACACACTAATTATCAAATTTGATGTAGATTGCTTCAGGATATGACTGGTTTGTGTTTGTTTTGAATATGGGTCCCATTTGTTTGCTATCTCATTTCCAGGATTCAGTATTTGACTTTAATTTTGTTGTGTGATTGACTATTTTTGTTTTCTGGCCATAGATAAATGAAAGTTTTATTGAGTAAATTGACCTTCAACTTGTTCCAGCTGAAATTCCTTTTGTGACTGAACCTATGTGTTCTAAATTGACTAATATATGTTTATCTCAACAGGTTTAAAAACTACTGCAAATGATGTCATAATGTCATATTATAGCTTCTAGAAAAAATATTGTCAGAATTGAAGTGGGTAAAGTAATTTTAAAAGCAATGGCAACAACCAAAAATACCTCAGAGTTAAACAAAATGATTTCAGATTTAAACAAAATCCAGCTATCAGGTTGAAATATACACTCTGTTAACAGGGTTTATTGGCGTTAATGGGCAAAAATGATTCAACACAGCAGAGAAGTGCTCACACACGAAGCAAAACCATTTAAAATATAATCCAAAATACATTTATTCACAAACATAGTGGTGTGAGTTGACTTTCAGTGTACATATGTTTACTATGTGAATTGGTGACAAAATACACCCAAGCAAGATGAGTCAAAACTCAATACAAAAAGGAAACACAATAGCAACTCACTCTGTAAATGAAATCACTCACTCAGTGTGTGCAATGGATTGTAATCAAGAATGATACCAAGGTATCTAAAATAAGACACAATCTGAGACATAAATTTAAAAAATATTGTGTTGGGTGCTTAATTTGGCGTAAAATCTGGGAAAATGGGAGGAAATTATGTTGATTTTTCTAAAATGGGCGTTTTAAAACCAGAAACAACTAATTAAGAAATAAAAAATCTATAATTGAGATATTGGGTGGGAAAAAATATTAATTAAATAACTATATTCAGATAAAAGCAAAAATTAAAATTAGGGAGTAACTTAATTGAATTTTATTTAATATTTTATTGAATTCTCAAAATTGAAGGAATACAACCACAGAGTACCAATGCACCCGTTGTGCGCTGCGGTTGCGGTTGCCCCTGCAGGTCAAAGAATAGAGTTAGTGCAACACAAGTGCCTACTCAGGAAGGAGACATGAGAGGAGAGTTTGATAGTGACACTGCACTGACACAGCTGGTTCAAGGAGCACAAACTGCTAGGGTGCGGAGAATAAACCCTTGGGTCCCCAAGCTGACCCAGAAGCCCACCAAGGTTACCTTCACCAAGAAAGTTAAAAACAAGGAGGTAGAACTTACTGCATATGTGTTTGATGTTGTGTACCAGCAAGAGTTAGTCCCGTTAGCCATGCTGGAGAAGGTGAAGCCTGTACTTGATACTAGCTACAAGCCCTATGTCAGTGATGGCAATCAGGAAGAGGACAAGGAGCCTGAGTTCTTCAGAACTGATGAGGGAAAGTTGGTGCTAAAAAAAGTTGCAGCCTTCTAAAACAAGGTACCCATGCCCTGTGTTGTGCCCAATGCCAATGAGTCAATCCCCACCGCCAAAACCCCTGGCCAGAAGCGCATTGCCAATACTAAACACATCATCCTGCTTAAGATAATACATGAATCTGGTGATTACAAGGCGACCACAGCCCTTGTTGGGGTGGATCCCAAGTATGCCTCAAATACATCCAACATCTTCATCAATACTGGCCAGATCCTTGCTGTAGAGAAATTCTTGCGTGTTTCTACCATGCTCACCAAGGAGCACAAATGGAAAATCTGCCAGTGGATAACCTGGGACTGCCATCTTAAACTGGAAAATATACAGCCCATGGTCAAATCTACTTTTGGGATTAAGGCCTCAATTTCCTTTTACTACCATCTGCTCAAGGGAATGTGCTTTTCCTGGAAAAAGCTCGGGGTATCCCCCTACAATTGTAATAGCCCAGCCAACATGGACGTCCAAAAAAATATGCAGAGGTGTAAACTGCCCTCAAAGCCAAGGGGACGGTCAAATTCTACTACATTGACAAATCAGCATTTGCTTTGTCAATGCACAATAGGTATGGGTATATCCTCACAGGATCAAATGACAGGATGGCTTGGTGTGCTGCAGTCCGCGCCACAGCCTATTTGATGGTGGCTCTCCTCGGTCCAAAGGGGGTCAAGCTGTACCAAATAATATTGGGATCTCACAATAGCTGTACCTTTCTATCATTTCTCTGAATGGTCCAGGAGCACCTGAGGCGCACAAGCCCGTGCTTTACCAACATAATTGCACTGGACAATGTTGGTCTTTATAAGGTGGCTGAAATTCTTGAGGAATTCCCAATGATTGACACCAACAGTGCAGTGGGCCCCCAGCAATTGGCCACAGCAAATTTGCACCTTCTCTTCCTCCCTGCTTATTTGCCATTCCTAAATCCCATCAGGGAAGTCTTTGGGTGGCTCAAGCAAGTTGTCAAGCGAGGAACCCCAACTGGGACTGAGGACCTCTTTGATTTGCTGCAGGCTGGGATCCACACCCTCCCTGCTGAGACCGTGGTCAAATTCTATGGCCACGCTGATTTGTTCATCCCCATGTGCCTTGCCAAACAGCCAATCAGTTAAAGGCTTGGCTTGTATAACTTTTTTATATTCTCTAATTTACTATTTAAGTTTTATTAATTATCATTTTATATTTAGAAGCTTCTAAGCCCACAATCAGTTTTGGCAGGACAACAATGGAGGTTAGTAATTTATTTATTTTATATTAATTATGTTTATTATGGCATCTGAGGCTATCCCCAACACTTGATACTGGATTACACAAATATATTTATAACACTCTTATCAAATAAACATAAAAATGAAATTAAAAAATTAAATGTAAAAGAAAAAATTAGAAGTATATTTTATTAACATATATTATTATGCTTTTATGAAGACCTTCTCTGAGATATATTTTGCAAATCTTGTTTGCTAAAATAAACACTAGAAAAATTAATTATAATAAAAATAATCTAAAGTATAAATATTTTTATTGGTATAGAGAATAAATTAGGAGCCTATAGTGGGTTTGGCAGTATGTACCTACCCCGCAATGGAGGTGGTGCACAACCTCACGGCCACACTGTGTCAGGATCATCCTGACATCAAGTGCTTGGCCATTAGAAATTGGGAAGCATCCAAAATCTAGGCCAAGTAGCATTAAAATTGCAATTTACTCAAGATGAGTCTTATTCATGCATTTTTCATGAATAGGTTAATGCAAGAATGTCCTCTTTCATTCATGTGTAACTCATCAAGTACAGAAAGGAAATTGATGTTTAGACTTGCATTTGAAAGGTCTCGCCAAGCCTGACAACTTTCCTTAAGCAATAACGACTTGTTGAGGATCCCAATCACAAGCAAAATTGAGTTTAACCCGGTCTACCGCAACAAATGAGCTAATATTCTACATTATGCTTAAAATTTATGTCATCCATGATATAATGTTTTGCCTCTGCCTTCTTGAACTCTGAACACTATAAAAAAGCTACTTTTGTGCATTATAGTTTAAGCTATTATTGAAGTTCTATCTACAATACTATTTCTTTTACTTTGTTAAAGAGGTAGACCCTCACAGGCTTTTATTGTGGGTCTTACACACTGTGAACGGTGGATACACCCTTATTGAAATATTCTTGCCTTCTGGTAAAAGGGAGGATAGTGAGGTGGGAATGGAGAAGAAGCTTTTCTGGAGGGGCTGCAAACCTGAAAATCCTCCCAGGACCAGGGCGTCTTGGATTACATGGTCAACTGAGTTGTACCCAGGGGAACCTTCTTCATGTCCAGTGAGAGCCGAGACTTGTCAACCCTGAAAAGGACCCCATCTAGGTCCTCTACACTGGCTCTCATCCCAAAGAAGAAAAGATACCTGAGGTAAACAATAAGGTGAAGACTTTGCCCAGCAAAGACTTCAGTAAACTTGCACAGTTTGTTGTATACTGCGCTTATTTTTTTCTCATGTTTAGTTTTACCAAAGGTAAGATTCATTGCCAAGGGAAACCCTGTCTCATCTGCACTCCAGGCCAGCCCAAAGTCCACCAAGAGGATCTTAGTTTTCTTGACGGCTGCTGTGTCTGTAACAGCCAATTTTGACACCACACGCTCAAAGTTGTCCAGAAGGTAAGATAGGGTTGCTCCACTGGGAAGCAGAAGCAAGCAGCCACATGGGTCCATCTCATCTCCGGTATATTCTTGAATGGGAGCGTTGCCAGGACGTCCCAAAAAAGCTCAATAGAGTTTACACAATAAACTTCATTGAGAACCACCAGGTCCAGGCAGACCAGTTGGGCATTCTTGTAGGCAGTAACTGCCCACTCAGATTCCCCCTTGGCATGCGTTAGCTCAGCCAATGCCTCCCGTGACATCAGAAAGATATCATGAATCCTGTCTTTAAGCTCCCGCAAGACAAGGGGGACAGATATAGCTGCTTGGCCACGTGAGTGGCATAATTTGCATAAAAGGTAAGGGGACAAAAGGAACCAGGACCTGGCGGAGTTCATTGCCAATGTTTTCTAACAAAAAAAGGTAGGTATTTGAAATTTTTTATTAATTATGATTATTAGGTTACCTTCTACAGTCTCCTCCTTGCCCGCAGCCTTGGCCAGCTTGGCCATTCTTGGTGCAAGCAGCTGTGCAGGCATCTCAGTGTCATCCTTGCAGGCCCTCTTGGTTGGTTTAAGATGTTCATACATCTCAGGGTCATTGGTCCAGATGGACGGCTCAGAAAGGGTGTATGCCTTGAATTGTAAGCCATCTACAACTGTCTTCTGGCTGTTAAGAAGACACTCAATGGTCTTCTCAGCTGTGTCAGGTATTTTGGCCATAAGCGTCTTGGCTGACACCTTGTCAATTTTCTTGCTTTTGAGGACAGTGGACTTCACCTTTGCTTTGACCTTGTGGTCAATTTCTTTGATCTCTTCAATTGCAGAGCCAAGGTCTTTTAGAAGTTTCTCTAGTTCTCTCATTAATTTTTTACTAACCTTCTCATATTTTTTTATAGCCTTCACCCCAATAAAATCTGTATTAATTGGATACTATTGCCTCTTTGTTTATTCCTGTTTGTTTCCCCATTTTTCTCACTATCCCATTTTTTACCCATTTTGTATATGTTTCACGCTCATCTCAACATGTGTTGTTTGCTTTGTGTTGGCATTGTTTCTTTAATTGCCATATTATTTTTGGCGCTTTGCACTGCCTCCTGTGATAATATTAACAACAATTTGGTGATCAACTAAATTTAAATTAGAAAATTATATGTTAAATGTGTTTAGATAAAGTTGTTACTGATCCAAATTCAAAACATTTATGTCACAACAATCACTTTATCACTTGGCTTCTTATTGGCTTAAAGTTTATCATTAAAGTTTTAAATTTGGATTAGTAACAACTTTATCTAAACACAGGTAACCTATAATTTTCTAATTTAAATTTAACTGATCACCAAATTGTTGTTAATATTTTCACAAGGGGCTATGTCAAGCGCCAAAAATAACTGTGTTCTGGATCTAGATATATACATAGTAAATATATGATTTTATAGAAATAAGCTGAACATAAAGAATAAAACCAACTATAAACAAAGAGAACATGGACAATTGAAATTCAAAATAAAGATAATATAAATAGAAAATGTTTGGCAACAGGGGGTTTATTGGGGCGGGAAAGAGAGATGCCTAGTAGGTGGAATAGTGCAGGAAGGAAGGCGTAGAGCCAGTGCTTGCCTGGGGGTCTGTGATTGGATGGGTGGGGCTGGAAGGTGGGGGTAATGGTGGCGGGGGTAGAGGTAAGAGGATTGCGCGTGACGGCAACCATATAACGCTTGTTGTATTCCTTGTCTGTCATTGGCTGGATGGGCTGGTAAGTGGCAGTGGCACGTAGTGAGAGGCGCTTATCCTTATGTGATTGGTTGCCCATGTTCATATGAAAGACAATTTGGGCAAACAATTCAGCCATTATTTGGTGACCAAAGTGCAATACCCCAAAACTGTGGGTACCACTTGCAGCAGGTATGGTAGTAGGTTGGCAAATTAGAATCCAGTCAGGGCGGTGATGATGTGATATATGGTCATCAACCAGCGGAAGACCTTAGCGTGTTTTTTTATCTTCCAAAGCTCCGGCAAAGTAGGTCAATACGTAGTACATGGAGGTGTACACTGCAATGGAGAGTGTGGAATGCGGAGACACCAGGTGAGGCCAGGGTCCAGTATGGGAGGAGTTCAGTTGGCCAAGATTGTAATGAGGGTCATGACCTAGTCCTTCTGGAGAGGTCCCAAAGAACTCCAACCCCTGTTGGTAGCCTCCAATCACAAGGCAAGCTGTGAGCACAGCTGTGAAGATGAGATGATTCATCTTCCTTGGATTGAAGGGAGGTTGGCTGGGGCTAACTATTAAGTTAGCTTAAATTTTTAAGTAGAATTTCACTTTATTGAGGGTATTAAGCTCAATAATAGCACAAGCTATTACTGAGGAGGGGTCCTTTATTTATAGTGCTTCCCAAAAGCAAAGTTTTGCAAGTGGGAGTGAAAGCAAGGGATTTGAGAGCCCAGAAGTTTGGACCAAGTGATTGGGAATTGGGGTTTTAAAATGTGGCCAAATTCTTGTTCTTTGACAATCTCATAGGGGTTTGGTCATTCTTGCCCAGAACCAATGGTTTTCTCTGGATGTGGAGTCAGGTGATGTTGAAGAGTCATGGGGCTTTCAGAATCTATTTTTGTTTGGGAGGACATGGCTTGGCTGGAGTCTAGATTCAAATGTTTGAACTGTGACTTAGAATCCAATTGGCTATGGGTAGAATTGCTGCTCGCATTTGAAACTTAAATTGGACTTCCTTTGATTGGGCCAAAATAATTTTTGAATTTTGATTCCTGAATTTCACCTTCTTTTAAATATAGGGAATAAATTTTTCCTTCCTCTGAAACTTGAATTTTCCCTTCAGAAGAAGGGCAGGAATTGGTCACTAATTTTTCTCTGCAACCAGGGACTTTTCTGATTGGCTGCAGGTGACAGTGACTTCTGATTGGTTGCAGGGAGGGCCTTGGGACCCAGGTGGGTGGCTGGCAGCCAACTGGGACCCGGGGAGCAAGCAGGGGATTGGTGGGAGGCCCGCTAGCGGCTGACTGGGTGTGAGAAGGCTGGCGGGTGTGGCGGGCATCTGCACGGTGGAGGCAGGCGCCTGCCCGGATGATAAATTAATCTGGCGCCTACTAAAATCCGGTTTTTCCTCGATTTGATTTTTATTTTCCCCAAATAAAGGGGGAAATTCTTTATCAAATTTGGCCTCTTGAATTGGGAATTTTCCTATCTTTCCCCAGCATTTCCCTTCAGTCAGGATTTGATTTATGTCAGGAATATTCCTGAAAAAAGAGAAAACTGTGATCAAAGACCCCAAGATAGAGGTTGTTGAAAGCCTGAGGGTAGTGCTCCTGTAATGTGGATCCAATGTTGAAAAAGATAACATCAGCCAGATAGACGTCTGCATGGCTGGCAGGGTAGACTGAGGCCTGGTGCCCGCATTGCTGGATGACCTCAAGGGCGGTGAAGCTACCCTCCATCTGGTGGCTTAAGAAAACCCAGTACTTGGAATTTGAGCCATCTCAGGAGTCAAGTAATCCACCGAGGATGTGGCTGTATGAGTAGCCATTGATGAAATCTGGGTTTGTCTGATAATAGACAAAACCCTTGGCTGAAACAGCCAGAAATGCACCAATGAACATCCCCTTCTTGACCTTCTTCCTTTCCTTTTGAGTGACAGCTCTTCCTTGCTTGCCAAAATCATCAAAAGCTATTGATAGCTTGTAATAGAAGATGAACATGATATCATTAGTTAGACTAGTCAGGCATTGGACCAGGGTTGATTTAATGGCAGTGTCATATGGGAAATCCTCAGCACCATCTTATTAGTTGCCGGCAAAATAGGTAAGAATCTGTATTGAGGCCACCTTCCCATGCATCCAGAGCTGCACCATGTGCTCAGACACCCAAATGCCATGGTGCGCAAGTTGCTTCTGGACCTGGGTCAAGGAAAGCTTGGGATCACCCTGAAGGAGGCTAAGCATAATTGGGTACGCCTTTGTGATTTGTGACTCAGGGGCTTTCTTGGGCTTCTTGGCTGTTCCAATCAGATTTCTCTTGTTCATCAGGTTGTTGAATTCCCGCATTATTGTGGCTTGGGTGAATTGCAATTGGGTTGCAATCTGATCCCAGGACAGACCCTGAAGGTTCAGGGCCACAATTTCCTGGAAAATTTGGGCATTAATGATTCTGCGTTTGGGGCGCTGGGCCAGGGAAGCTGAAGCCTGATTGGCTGTAGGGGGCAGGTTAGATGGTGGCAGGAAGTTGTTCCAAATCAAGGTTGCCATCCTGATTGATTGGTTGGCAGGCAGCTTGTGTGGGGCTGGATACGGGGGCAGGGACAGAGCTAGACACTACATGACTACTGAACAAGTCAAAGCCATAGGGGTCGGGGGTCAGGTATAGGTCAGCTTCCTTGTTACCCGCCTCAAAGGCTTGAGTGTAGACGGGTGCATTCACGTCCTGAGCCTTGCCTCCATTGAAGCTGGCTTGGCTGCTGCTGGCTTGGTTGCTGGCGCCGTCAAAAATATTGCTGTTAAAAACCATTGTAAAAAACCTAGGATAAAATCACTAAAAGTAGAAGTTGAGAATGTTATGATTTATGTTTATTGTAATCTCAAGTCCATATTTGAAAGGTTCTCAAAACTATTTTACACAAATAAGGATCTATAAAAATGAATAAAATGCCTCTGTTCCTAAATTAGATAACTGTTGATTGGCTGTTAAATTGTTATATTTCTATTTTAGGCTGCTCATACTACACATCTTGTGTGACTTCATTTTGTTTTGTGCTTGTGGAATCTTGCTTCTAGATTGCCCAAATTTTGTTTCATTTTAGTCCTTCTGTCAGTGCCTCATATGAATCCTGATTGGATTATAATATACTCCGGAATAGCATCCATCCATCTCACTTGTTGCGTCAGTTCATTTCATTTGTGGTTTGAACTACACCGCTTGATGTTTGATATAATTTTGTATTATGGTCTAGTGAAATTTTGTTTTTGTTTGGCAGTTCATTTATTAACTGAAATTTTATAAATTAATTGAATCCTGAATCTCGCGCAACTTGGATTTTGTTCAAATCTGAAACCATTTCGGTTAAATCTGAGATATTATTGGTTGTTGCCATAGCTTTTAAAATTACTGTACCATATTTAATGGGCTCAATCCATTTGCCAACCTCTACTCAACTCATCCAACAATAAAGCTGTGGCTAAGGTAGTGACTACTGCTAGTTAGGGGAAGACTATAAGAGGGGAAGAGAGAGAAAATAATGTATACTTAAGGAGCAACCCGAACTGAAAAATTTACTTCATAAAATTTTCATTTTTAAATTAAGAGTTGATGTTATCCCATTTTAGCACTAAACAATGTTATCCTTAACATAAATACAGCAAAGCAGTGTAAAAATAGCAGAACATTCTCTTTTGGATCTTCATTAAACTATATAAACAATTATGCTTACTATTTTATATTGAACATATATATATGGTAGATATAAATATTTTGGATTTAAATTGAGACAATTTTAGACTGGATACTTTGAGTTTCTAGACATATAATTTGATTTGGCTTTGCTTTCCATTTGACATTGTAGTGAATAACAAATATTAAAGAAAAACACAGACAAATAAAGGCAAATAGGGGCAAACCACAGGAGACAACAGCACCTGTTTCTTCGGATCAGTTAATAAAAACACCAAAAGTGTAGTGGGCGAGATAAAGATGGCTTATTTCAGGATAAGGGAGGTAGACTATAGGTCAGTTACAAAACTTTGATTCAAGCTAGGGCTGCTTCGGCCAAGCCCCGGGCAGCCGCGGCCAGTTTCTAGCTCTGAGTCACTCGTGTCAAAGATTTATTTTAAATTAATTAAATATCAAGTTTTTTCCGTTCTGGCTGCAGCGGCCTAGAGCCGAAAGCTAGCCGGGGCTGAGCCGAAGCATCCCTAATTCAAGCTGACTGGAATAAATCTTAGAAATTTGTAGCAAATCAGAATTCGCTACAGCATTCGATTTGGGCAGCTTAGAATTCGTTGGCCGTACCGAAATGAGGATTTCAGGCGAGCTTGATGCTCCCTTATTTAAGCCAACCCATGTTCATTTTGTAGTGTTTATTATAATAGGTATGTTTCAATTCAGTAATACAGTAAATATCATCTAAAAACAAGATTTTAAAAAATACTGATAATACCTTAAGCATTTATTTCCACCTAGTTTTACATCTAGACATTATACCTTCGCATTCTTGCTCTCAATGTTTATATGCTCATTTGGATTGAATTCCTAAAATTCAGTTCTCTTTTAAACCATTTTTGTTTGCAATTATACTTCTGAGCCCAGACATATATTCGTTTAACCTCTCGGCTTTCTAGTACCTAGGAGTCTAACAGTCTTTGTGAGTCACAACTATCAAAGTAATACTCCTTATGTCTAGAAACTCTAGATCATACACCAATAATGGTTCAGGCTATATCAGAGAAGCTCCTGAATCCATTGGGCCTTCATTAGCTTCTCAATTAGAGGCTCTTGACGATGACGATGAGTTTGAACAGTTTGATCGTGAAGGTAATATGGCTTTTTTATATAAGTTTTAAGTGTTTTGTGGCTTTTACTCTATTATTACATGCTCGCAACTTATCGCTTCATGTGATCTATTGCAAGGAAAAATGTACTTTTAAGTATAGGAACTTTCTGCTTAATATCTAGGATACTATTCTAGTTCTTTTTATGCCTCTTGCATTGATCATATTAAGACTTAACATGTAATTCAACTTCCTTTCTATTTTTTTACTTTGGCTATATTATTGATAAGTTAAATCATTTAAAAATGAATTTATCGTTCTAAATTTTTATAAGATTGGAAGATGATTCCTGCTATTCCCGAAGATGAGTTATGGGAAAATAATTGGGACGCCGAAGTTCAAGATGATCAATTTTTGAAGCATCTAAGGTATATTGAGTTTTCATCATTAGCCTCATATTTTTTAGGGCGGAGCTTCTCAAGGATAGAATGGATGAGTGTTAAAGTACTACAACTCATCAGTTGTGGGATTCCAAACCAACACTACGCCAGTTTCATAGGCCAGCTTTACTTAGAAATTCGGTATTTTTTATTTGCTTAAACTCGAATTTGGACTAATGATGATTCTTTGCACTTAATGTTGATTTGATCAAATATTGATTTTTACATTTTGAGATAAAACGAGTTGCTGACGTTCGCTTTACATTGCTTTTTGTGACTTAAGTGGTTTTCATAATCTTTTACAGTATTTGAAGTGTGTATTCTGAACTTGGCATTAGCATACCGCGACGAAAAGTTAAGGTTTTAATTTAGAGCGCAAGGTTGTTAAACGGAGACTGGAAGCATCTACTAAGACACGTATAAAAATATGAGTAGCAAATGTTTTTGTCATGATCATAACCTTATAATTTTACAAAATGTTTTTATAAATCAATGAAATTTAATAAATGCAAGATGTGTTTTAGATTCTTATTTAGAAAATCAGATCTGTGAGATTAACATTAATTGTCTCAGCATAATCTCCTTCACAGCGGTTTTTTACAAAACCCTAGTCGTAGTACAGCCATCTAATAGAGCATTTTAACTTAGCAAATTTAATATAATCCAAAATTTTAAAGTTGGATCTTAGCTTGTTTTTTATGTCTATTAAAAATGAGGTGTAGGGGCCAAAATGCTTCTTTATTTCCAGTGTCGAACTTAGCTAATTTTAAAATTATTTTCAAGCCTGATTCTAACCGTTTTTAATTTAATTAGAAATCTAGCTATAGTTTTTTATATCCATTCGGACGCTATCTACGAAATAAAATAGATATAGTAATTTTCAACCCTGTGAGGATAAACAAAGCCGAGCCAGCCTAACACAATCCCGCTCTATTCAGAGCAAAGCGAAAATCTATGGACTTACTGATTAACAATATGTTTGGATCCGTTATTGATTTTGCCTTGAGCTCAACTGAAAATTTTAGCTGAGTGACTTAAATTTTAGACTAACTTGCTTTTGTTCATCTCCACTGGTTTGTAAACTACTGTAAGATCCAATGTAAAGTAGTTTTTTAAGAAATGAGATAATAAATTGGGATAAAATGGGGCATAATGTCAGGATACCAGGTGTACTGTACGTTGCCGTTTGGTGGAGAAGCAGGTACAGGCATGGCCCACCAGATGATGGGACCCAACTTTACCAAGTAGGATAGCGCCTTCCCAGCTACAGACCACAGGCTGGCTACTGGAAGGGCAGAGTCAATCAGTCCTGCAAGTGCTAAGTAAAGTACCCCAAGGAACTGACTGCTTGTCAGGATACAGAGTCCTGTTAATATTTTATATTAACTTACTTGATTTTATCTTGTTCAAACTCAATTTGAAATATGTTTTTATATTAGCTTAATTCAATTGTGCCATTTCCAAGTGCTTTTGCAGTCCAAATACCTTCCAAACTATCTTTTTCTTGCACATAATTGCTGATCCTCAAAAAACATATCTCTGCAACTAGATGACCATCTCGACGTTTAAAGGAATTCCTGAAAGCTGAAATCCAGAGGGATTTAGCAGTGCTAGTTTTAAACTACTGTTACATATTCTGATGCACCTTCTAACACCATGTCCCTCTTGTAGCATCCTTAACTTCTCTCAATCAAGAATTGATGAGTATAAATTACATTTCCCTTTCTCTTAACCCATATCCATCATTCCCCTTATGATGCTTCATTAAATCTTATGGTTCTTCACTCCTGTTATTGCCTTATGAATAATCTTGTCTTGTCTCCTTCCATATCTTTCTGGATAAATTTTAAGATAATTGGAGTGGTCAATGGGTTGAAGTTCTGGTGGCTCATGGAATCTTACTTCCATACTTCATCCCTGAAAGTACTTTTTATTTTATAATCCTTGCATTTTGTCTCTTGATTAAGATAAGAGGGGTAGTGAAAAAGCATCAGAAGTGAAGAGTGTACTATATTAACGTACTTAGTTAGCAACAAGAAGGTAACTTTGGGGAAGCTTCAAATAACAATTTGGATAATAATGATTTTATTGAATAATAATTTGGGCTTTTATAGCCAGAAATATTGTAGCAGGTACCTAACTGGGATCAATGGTTTGTATCACGTGACATGGCTCATGTCAGGGATGAGTGGTACTTGTAATATTCAGGTGAAACTTGGTTTGATACCAAACCAGGTGAATGTTTAATATATAGCTTTGGTACTAAATCAGGCAATGTATTGGATGTTGAACTATGTTAGTGATGTTCAAAATGTTCTGACATCCAAACCTTTAACACTAATACTGTTGTAACTGTGCTTTATTAGCAGATTTACCAAAAGGGAATAAGAGTGTAATATATAATGTCTTTATTTTAGAAGAAGATATCTATATTGTTAGTGTGGCATCAGGGGCTTAGTTGTACATTCCTATTATGCTGATACAATACCTGATAAAGGGCCTGTGCTATATATGGGTCATTATTTTAAAGATTAATCTGTTTCCTATTAACTGTGCTACTTTACACTTTAAAATTTGTTTTAATTTTCTTATCAATAAATTTAAAGGATTACAACACTTTCATCAAAATAAATCTTATTTAATCCTTATAATAGAAATCTTATATTAAATTAAGTATTTTATACTTACAGCTAAATTAAACTGTATTAAAAGCTAGTAACAATCTTATTTCACATGCCGTTATTTCTTGAAAGCTGATTAGCACAAAAGGACATCATTCTAAAAATATCAATATAAAAATATGATAAAAACTGATATGATGATTTTTTGTTGGAAATCAAACTGTTGCCTAAAATATTAGTTTTTTTAAAATATTTAATTTAAAAAATAATAATATTTGAATCCCTCTTTTTAAAAAGAGGACAGATAGCTTTTTTACATATTTGATAAATAAATATTAAATAGTTTTAGAGTTATTTTATACAAAAATCTAGTAAAAAGTTAAAAAACTCAACTAGAATTGAAATTCAAACTATAAACTCTTATTGAAATTTCAGTTATTTTATTTAGCCTAAGTAATTTATTCTTAAGTTAAATTTTATAGAAAATATATAATAAGAACTTATAAGAGATTAAAAGTTTTTTCTTTTGAAATTTTAAAGTATTAATACAGTAGTATTAAAAGCTATGACAATAACCAAAAATACCTCAGATTTGAGCAAAATGATTTCAGATTTAAACAAAATCCAGCTACAGGTTGAAATATACACTCTGTTAACAGGGATTTTTTGGCACTAATGGACAAAATGGGTTAACACAGCAACAAAATGTTCACACGCCAAGCGAGACTATTCAAAATAAAATCCAAAATACACTGATTCACAAAAAAAATGGTGTGAGTTGACTTTTGGTGTACATATGTTTACTATGTGAATTGGTGACAAAACACACCCAAGCGCGGCGAGTCAAAACTCAATCCAACACTGAAACACAATAGCAACTCACTATGTAAACAAAATCACTCAAATATTGTGTGCAATGTAATGTTATCAAGAATGATACCAAGGTATCTAAAATAGGACACAATCTGAAACACAAATTTTAAAAACATTGTGATCAATGTCTGAATTTGGCAGTAAAATCTGGGAAAATTGATGGAATTTTTTTGGGTATTCTAAAATGGGTGTTGTAAAACCAAAAACAACTAATTAAGAAATAAAAAATCTTTAATTGGGATATTGGGTGGGGAAAACTCTAATTAAATATTCATATTCAGATAAAAAGCAAAAATTAAAAAACCAGTGTATAGCTTAATTAAGTTTTATTTAGTATTTTATTAAATTCTAAAAATAGAAGGAACACAACAACAGACTACCATTGCACCTGTTGTGCGCCGCGGTCGCAGTTGCCCCCACGGGTCAAAGAATAGACTTAGTACAACACAAGTGCCTACTCAGGAGGGAGGCGGGAGAGGAGAGTTCAATAGTGACGCTGCACTGACACAGCCGGTTCAAGGAGCACAAGCTGCTAGGGTGTGAAGCATCAATTTTGGGTCCCCAAGCTGACCTGGAAGCCCACCAAGGTCGCCACTACCAAAACAGTTAGAAACAAGGAGGTAGAATTTACTTTGTATGTGTTCAACGTTGTGTACCGGCAAGAGTCAGTCCCATAAGCTATGATGGAGAAGGTGAAGCCTGTACTTGATACTAGCTACAAGCCCTACATCAGTGATGGCAACCAGAAAGAGGACAAGGAGCCTGAGTTCTACAGAACTGATGAGGGACAATTGGTGTTAAAAAAGGTTGCAGCCTTCTATACCAAGGTACCTATGCCCTGTGTTGTGCCCAATGCTAATGAGTCAATCCCCACTGCTAAAAAGCCCGCCCAGAAGCACATCACCAATATCAAACACATCATCCTTCTCTGGCTCATGCGGGAATCTGGTGACTACAAGGTGGCTGCGGCTCTTGTTGGGGTGGGTCCCAAGTATGCCTTGAAGACCTTCAATAAGTTCATCAATACTGGCTGAGTCCTTGCCATGGAGAAATCCTTGCGCATTTTCACCACACTCACCAAGGAGCACAAATGGGCAATCTGCCAGTGGATAACCCAAGATTGCCATCTTGAACTGGAAAATATACAGGCCATGATCAAATCTACTTTTGGGGTTAAGGCCTCAATTTCCTTTTACTACCATCTGCTCAAGGGAATGTGCTTTTCCTGGAAAAAGCTCGGGGTATCCCCCTACAATTTTAATAGTCCAGCCAACATTGACATCCAGAAAAAATACGCAGAGGTGTACACTGCCCTCAAAGCCAAGAGGACGGTCAAATTCTATTACATTGACTAATCAGCATTTGCCTCATCAATGCACAATGGGTATGGGTATGTCCCAAAAGTCTCAAATGACGGGGTGGCTTGGCGTGCTTCAGTCTGCACCACATCCTACTTGATGGTGGCTCTCCTCATTCCAAAGAAGGGTCAAACTTTACTAAATTATACTAGGCTCCCACAATAGCCAGACCTTCCTATCATTTCTCCAATTGGTCCAGGAGCACCTGAGGTTCACAAGCCCAGGCTTCACCAACATAAATGTGCTGGATAATGTTGGTCTTCATAAGGTGGCAGATATTATTGAAGAATTCCCAATGATTGACACCAGCATTGCAGCGGGCCCCCAGAAATTGGCCATGGCAAATTTGTGCCTTCTATTCCTCCCTGCCTATTTGCCCTTCCTAAATCCCATCAAGGGAGTTTTTGGATGGCTCAAGCAAGTTGCCAAGCAAGGGACCCCAACTGGGACTGAGGACCTCTTTGATTTGCTGCAGGCCGGGATCCACACCCTCCCAGCTGAGACTGTGGCCAAATTCTATGGCCACGCTGATTTGTTCATCCCCATGTGCCTTGCCAAACAGCCAATCAATTAAAGGCTTAGCTTGTCCAACTTTTTTATATTCTCTAATTTACTATTCAATATTTATTAATTATTGTTTTATATTTAGATGTTTCTAAGCCCGCAATCACATTCAGCAGGACCATCAGTGAAGGTGAGTAATTTATTTATTTATTTATAATCATTTTTTATTATGGCATCTAAGGGTATCCCAATTACTTGATACTGGATTACGCAAATATATTTATATCACTTTTGTCAAATAAATATAAAAATCAAATTAAAAAAGTTACATGTAAAGTGTATGAATTAGAAGTATATTTCATTAACATATATTTATACTTTTATTAAGACCTTCTCTGGGATATATTTTGCAAATCTTGTTTGCTAAAATAAGACTTAAAAAATTATTTATAATAAAAAATAATCTAAAGTATAAAGATGTTTATTGATATAGAGAAAATTTATGAGCACCTATAATGGGTTTGGCAGTATGTACCCACCCCACAATGGAGGTGGCACACAATCTCCACTGCCACACTGTGAATGGTGGATACACCCTTATTGAAATATTCTTGGCGGCTATTAAAAGAGAGGATAGTGAGGTGGGAATGGAGGAGCAGCTTTTCTGGTGGGGCTACAAACCCGAAGATGCCAGCCAGGACCAGGGCGTCCTGTATAGTGTGGTCCACCAACTCGTATCTGGGGGAGACCTTCTTTCCATCCAGGGAGAGCCTGGCCTTGTCAATACCAAGAAGGACCCTGTCCAGGTCCTCTACAGATGTGTCCATCCCAAAGTAGAAGAGGAACCCCAGGTAAACAACGAGGTGAAGCCTTTGTTCAGCAAAGGCTTCAGTAAATTTGCAAATTTTGTTGTATACTGTGCTGATCTTCTTTTCATGCTTTGTCTTTATAAAGGTCAGCTTCATTGCTTGCAGGACCCCCGTCTTGTTGGCACTCCAGGCCAGCACAAAATCTGCCAGGAGGATTTTTGTCTTCTTTACAGCTGTTGTGTCTGCAACAGCCAGTTTTGACACTGCACACCCAAAGTTGTCCAAGAGGTAAGAGATGGTATGTTCTACTGGGAAGCAGAAGCCGGCAGCCGCATGGGCCTGGCCCATCACAGTACATTCTTGAATGGGAGAGTCTTCAGGACATCCCAAACAAGCTCAATGGAGTTTAACAGTAAACTCCATTGAGGGATATTGGGTCCAGGCGGACCAGTTGGGCATCCTTGTAGGCAGTAGCTGCCCATTCAGATGCCCCCTCAGTATGCGTCAGCCCAGCTAGCATGTCCCTTGTCATTGGGAAGGTACCATGGACCCTGTCTTCAAGCTCCTGCAAGACAGGGGGACAGATAGAGCTTTTTGGCCATGTGAGTGGCATAAATTGAATAGAAGGTGGGGGGACAAAAAGACCAAGATCCGGTGGAGTTCACCGGCAATGTTTTCTAGCAAAAAAGGTAAGTATTTTGAAATTTTTATTAATTATAATTTTTAGGTAACCTTCTTGTGTTTACTCTTTGCCGGCAGCTTTGGCAGGCTTTGCCATTCTTGGCGCAAGCAGTTGTGTGGGCAATTATTTATCCTCTGTCCTTGCCCGCTTGGTAGGTTTTAGGTGGGAATACATTTCAGGGTCATCTGTCCAGGCAGACAGCGCAGAGAGGGCAAAGGACTTGAATTGCAAGCCCTCAACCACAGTTTTTTAAATGTTGAGCAGGCGCTCAATGGTCTTCTCTGATGTACCAGGAATTTTGGTCATTAATGCCTTGGATGTCACCTTGTCAAGTTTCTTGCCTTTGAGGACAGCGGCCTTCACCTTTGCTTTGACCTTGCAGTCAATTTCTTTGATCTCTGCAACTGCAGAGCCAAGGTCTTTTAGAAGTTTCTCCAATTCTCTCATTGATTTTTAACTAACCTTTCCATATGTTTTTATAGCTTTTGCCCCAATAAAATCTGTATTATTATGATACTATTGCCTCTTTGTTTATTCCTGTTTGTTTTCCCATTTTCCTCACTATCCCATCTTTTTACCCATTGTGTATATGTTTTACACTCATCTCAATATGTGTTTTTTGTTTTGTATTGGCATTGTTTTCTTAATTGTCATATTGTTTTTGGTGCTTTGCACAGCCCCTGTGAAAATATTAACAACAATTTGGTGATCAGCTCTATTTTTATTAGAAAATTATAAGGTTAATTGTTTTTAGATAAAGTTGTTACTGATCCAAATTCAAAACCTTAATGATAAACTTTAAGCCAATCAGGAGCCAAGTGATAAAGTGATTGTTGTGACATAAAGGGTCATTCAATAATTCTTTGATGCATGTGCGCTAATTAATATGATTGGCTGGATCTTTTACCATTGTGCGCCATTGCTGCTGTGGCAATTTGTTGATGGACTAGTGCTAACCCAGCAGCTGATTGGGCACTAGTCCATCAACAACTTGCCACAGCGGCAATGGCGCACAATGGTAAAAGATCCAGCCAATCATATTAATTAGCGCACATGCATCAAAGAATTATTGAATGACCCTTTATGTCATAACAATCACTTTATCACTTGGCTCCTGATTGGCTTAAAATTTATCATTAAGGTTTTGAATTTGGATCAGTAACAACTTTATCTAAAAACATTTAACCTATAATTTTCTAATTCAAATTTAGCTGATCACCAAATTGTTATTAATATTTTCACAAGAAAATGTCTATAAGTACTAAAAATAACTGTGTTCTGGATCTAGATGCACGACATAGTAAATATATGATTTATAGAAATAAGCTGAACATAAAGAATAAAACCAACTATAAACAAAGAGAACATGAACAATTGAAATTCAAAATAAAGATAATATAAATAGAAATTTTTGGAAACAGGGGGTTTATTGGGGCGGGGAAGAGTGATGCCTAGTAGGCAGAATAGCAAGGAAGGAAGACGTAGAGCCAGTGCTGTCCTGGGGTCTGGGATTGGGTGGGGGGGGCTGGAAGGTGGGGTGGGGGCGGGGTAGGGGTAGAAGGATATCAGTGATGGATGCCATATAACACTTGTACATTCCTTGTCTGTCATTGGTGGATGGGCTGGTAGGTGGCTGTGCAACGGGGGGAAGGAGCTTATTCTTATGTGAGTGGTTGCCCATGTTTACGTGGAAGACAATTTGGGGAAAACAAGTCTGCTACCATTTGTTAACTAAAGAGAGAATTGTGGTCAAGGACTTCAAGATAGAGGTTTTGGTGCCTGTGAGGTGCTCCTGTGATTTGAATCCAATGTTGAATAAAACAACATCACCCAGATGGATGTCCAGGCTAGGCCAGCAAGCAGATTGAGGCCTGGTGCCTGCATTGCTGGAGGCCCTTGAGGGCAGCAGAGCTACCCTCCATCTGAAGAACAAAGGAAAATCCTGGTACTTTAGAATTGGAGCCGTATCCCAGGAGTTAATAACCTGCACAAGGATGTAGTTGTATGAGTAGCCATTGATTAACCTGGGTTTGTCTGATATAGACAAAACCCTTGCTGGAAACAGCCAGGAACGCACCAATGAAAGTCTTTTCTTGACCTGCTTCCTTCTATTCTTGGCAGTGATTTTTCCTTTGCTAACCAAAATTAAGAAAGCCATGATAGCTTATAGTAGGAGATAAACATGATGTCATCTGATAGACTTGTCAAGCATCAGACCAGGGTTGATTTGATGTCAAGATCATATGGGGAATCCTCAGCGTCATCCCATTGGTTGTTGGCAAAATTGGTAAGAACCCGCATTGAAGCCTTCTTCCCATACATCCAGAGCTGCACCATGCTTTCAGACACCCAAATGCCATGGTGCGCAAGTTGCTTCCAGACCTGGGTTAAGAGAAGCTTGGGATCCCCCTGCAGGAGGTCAAGCATAATTGGGTATGCCTCAGATATTTGTGACTCGGTGGCCTTCTTGGCCTCTTGGCTGTCCCGATCAGATTTCATTTGTTCATTAGGTTGTTGAACTCCCGCATTACAGTGGCTCAGGTAAATTGCAATTGGTCAGAAATCTGTTCTCAGGACAGACCCTGCAGGTTCAGTGCCACAATTTCTTGTAGAATTTGGGCAGTATTTATTCTTCATTTGGGGCACTGGGCTGGGGGAGCTGAAGCCTGATTGGCTGTAGGGGGCAGGTTGGATAGTGGCAGGAAGTTGTTCCAAATCAAGGTTGCCATCCTGATTGATTGGTTGACAGGCAGCTTGTGCGGGGGTGGGAACAGGTGCAGGGGAAGAGCTAGACACTAAGTGACTACTGAGCAAGTCAAAGCCATATGGGTCAGGGGTCAGTAACAGGTCAGCCTCCTTGTTACCCGACTCAAAGGCTTGGGTGTAAACAGGTGCTTCCACGTTCTGAGCCTCGCCTCCATTGAAGCTGCCTTGGCTGCTGCTGGCTTGGTCACTGGCGCTGTTGAAAATGTTACTGTTGAAAACCATATTGAATTAAAACCTAGGATAAAATCACTAAAAGTAGAAATTTTAAAATTTAATGATTTATTTTTATTGTAATCTTGAGTCCATATTTGGAAGGTTCTCAAAACCTTTTCATACAAATAAGGATCCATGAAAATGAATAAAATGCCTCTGCTCCTAAATTGGATAGCTGTTGATTGGCTGTTAAACTGTTATTTTTCTATTTTAGGCTGCTCATACTACACATCTTGTGTGAGTTATTTTGTTTTGTGCTTGTGTAATCTTGCTTCTAGATTGCTCAAGTTTAGTTTCACTTTAGTCCTTCTGTTTGTGCCTCATATGAATCCTGATTTGATTATAATATACTCTGAAACAGTATCCATCCATCTCACTTGTTGCATCAGTTCATTTTGTTTGTGGTTTGAAAACACCGCTTGATGTTTGATATAATTTTGTATAATGGGCTAGTGAACTTTTGTTTTTGGTTTGAAAGTTCATTTATTAACTGATTTTTTTAAATTGATTGAATCCTAAATCTTGCGCAACTTGGATTTTGCTTAAATCTGAAATCATTTTGTTTAAATCTGAGGTATTTTTGGTTGTCACCATAGCTTTTAAAACTACTGTACAAATGTGAATATCTTTTGGTTTATTAGGAAATTAACAAAAATTAAGATATTTCATTCACTTTCAACTATAGCTATTCATCTCAAACTTACCATATATACGTAAAAAATCAGTACTATCTAATTAAATCAAAAAATAGGAAATTTAAAACTAAAAGCTAATTGATCAAAACTAAAAAGTAAAAATTAAAGTTAAAAAAGGTAAAGGTTAAAATCATTGGAGCAAGTTTACTCTTCACCCTTTCCCCCCTTTTTCATTTTAGCCCCTTCCAGGAGGGCAGTGGCAATAAGCTCAAGCTGCTGCTTAAGCCCAGAGGCCTTGTATTTTTGCTTAGCTGCACCCTGGGTGGCCTTGATGAAAAGGGTGGAGCAGGTTGTAAGCTTGGTGGGGGGACGCGGTTGGCCAAGTCATGCAGCTTGGAGATGGTTTTCTCCTGCTTGTGCTGCAGAAGGGAGAAGAACTTGTTAAACTTTGGGTGAAGCCCAAAGTTGGCCTTGAGATGCTTGTGATAAGCCTCTAGCAACAAAGTGGTCTTGAGCTCACCATTCACCGCTGCCCAGTACACATTCCAACTGGCCTTGGCTCGCCTCTGTATGACAACCTTCCCAATCCACTGGGGCTCAAAGTACTCAAGAAAAGGCTTGAACTATGGATTATTTGCTATGTAAGGCTCCTTTGAGAGAACCTCAAACCCCTGCGCAGTGTGCTCTGGCTTTAAAAAAGCCAAGGTACTGAATTATGCCCGCACAGATTTGCAGGTGTCTGAAGTGTCCCTCCGGCCCATCCTACCAAGCTTGGCATGGGCCTGTACATTGCAAGCAACTGCTTGGCGGAAGTGACACCCCTGCACCTCCCCGCTAAACAGCTGCTTGAATGCATCAAACCGATCAGGCTCAAAGTCCATTATGCAAATGTGAGGCCCTAGAGCTCTGTATTACCTTTTCCTCCAAGTCCAGGGTGGCCTGGTCCTTGTCAGCGGCAGGAGGGTTTGCGTAGGTGTGGGGGGTCTTCTTGGCATCATTTTTGTTGGGGGGGAAGGAGGGAAAGTGCCCTGCAAAGGATTGAGAACGTGCGGGTGTGAATGGCCTCAGTGGCCCCAGGGAGGAGGAAGAAAGCAAGTGGAATCACTTGGGTGTCAATCTGGGCATGAATCATCCAGAGCTGCTTGAACATCTGGGGGCAAGTAGCAAAGTTACCATCAACTAGCCAGGTTGAAGCCCTTTTCAACTCCAGAAGGCTCTGCTGAGTGGCGTAGCAGATTATGCGGTCTTTGGTTCCAGGCCCATTGTCATGAAGAAGGAAGCGCTCCCCACTTAGAAGCTGCTTGAGCTCGTGGGTGAGTGTAAGCTCTGATAAGACGTCTGAGGCCTTTTGGGGAGGGGGATTGGCGGAAATCCGCTTATTGCTGATGAATTTTACCAACTGCTCCTGTGTTGGTACCAACTTAAGATTGATGGGTTTTAAATGCTGCAGGGCCTTTATGGCCAGATCAGATGCTTGGAGGTGAGAGGAGGCGGGGATTACTTGAACAAGATACCACTCCAGCATCAGAGTGATTAGATGATTGGGGGCTCACAAGTGTGCTCCCCCTTCTTGGCAGTTACCCGCTCCCAGCCCTCAGTGTTCAGCCGGGCCTCATAAGTCTTATCTTCACAGACAAAGTGCTTGCTTTTACTTTGCCGCTTTTGGTTGTTGCAATTGAATATGTAGTTGTCAGCAACGTAACCAGGGCCTCCCTTTACAGACATAATTGGGAAGTACCAGGGGGAAGCGCTGAGGAACTTTGAACTCTCTGTCCACATTACAAATGTTGTTGATGGCCAGTGGATCTCAAGCCACATGACCAGAAGCTTTGAACTTCTTGGAGTACTCCTCAGGCTCATCTTGGGGATCAGATGAGGGAGGGGGAAGAGCCATCAGGAGGGGAGGGGAAGGGTTCTTCAAGGCCTGCTTGGATGCCTACTTTTTATTACCAGAAGAAGAGATGGGCTCCTTGGCAGCCTTTGCCTTCTTAGTATGGCGCTCCTTGGTGGGCTTGGAGTCAGCCTCTGACTCATAAAATGAGTGATCAGTGAGAGAGTCATCACTTTTATTTGAGAACTTGGGGGAAGTTGAAGATTGGGGAGGGGTGAGAGGAGATGGGGTGGGGGAGATGGAGTTAGAGACTTTGCCTTTTCAGGCTTCTTGGCACACTTGGGGGTGGAGGCAGTTTCTTTTGAGCCCTTGGAGGCTTGACGCTTGGTAGGCTGGTTGGATTTAGATGATATTGGCTAAAGAAAAGTTTAGTTTTGCAAATAAAACAGTATGAAAAATATATAAGCACAAAGAGGTAAAGCAAAGCAAAGTTTAAGTAAAAACTATACAAATAAAGTTTTATTTATCAAGAAAAAACATAACAAAGTAAATAGAAGCAAAATAGAAACTCAAAGTATAGATATAAAGGTTAAAACATAGAAAATAAGTGATTGTATGATGAAGCATCAAAGATGTTAGGTTCAGCATAACATCTTAGTGCTAAATCAATGTAAAAGTATAATTAAAAGTCAAAAAATATATAAAAGTTATATGGAGAGTTGCAGGAAGAGCAGTAGATTATAATTGCAAAAAAATATTATGTGGAACTTTTTTATTGGGAGTTGAAAATTCAAAACATGGTAAAGGGTCGAGTTTGGCACTGTCAATCAGCTGGGAAAAGCTGAATTCTCACTGTCAAGTATGCCAGAGTCAAGCAGATTAATCAAATTCACTATGTTTTTTACATATAAAACTTGCTTAAATTTAAAACGGGGTTGAAAGTTAATCCAAAAGCAAGGCAGTTTCATATGCTCAAAAATAAAAATACATGAGTAGGAAGGTGTTTATTAGTGATTAAGGTATGCTGTGAGGAGCTAGGGGTAAATTATTTACCATAGTGTTGGTTAAAACTTTAATAAGCTCTCTGTACTAATCTCACGTTAAAGTGTTGAGTGGATGGGTGTCAAGTGGTGCTCATAGTGTGTCACTTATTCATTTAGCCTTAATTCTGAGCCTTTGATGAGTTAAATCTGAAACCAATTGTGTGGAAAGTGGATAGAGTCAGACAGAGGAAGAGTCAAGTTTCTGTTTTTTATAAATTACATATGAAATCTCTTAATAAATTGGGCTTAATTTATGTGGCACCACTTAATCCAAAAACCCAGGAATGACATAATGTAAACCAAGTGGGGTATTTGATTGATGTCTATGCCACTAAATCCAGTATAGTGGTGCTTGGGAGCCTAATCTACGACTATGGACACTAATAATAAAAATATAATTTTAAATAACAAATTTTATATAAGCGCATATGTATTTTATTAATAAAATTAAAATTTGGCTTAAAAAGTGTCAAACTGGTCACTTTTGGGTTTAGAGTGTCAAACACAGGTTTTTTTGTTTTTATTAGTAAATTTACTTATAAATTGCCCCTTAAATTGGTATTTTAGCTAACTGATTTATTAAACAGAGTCAAGTTTGAGTAAATCTAACCTTGGTTTTTGGTTTTGAACCCTAAATTACTAGTAAAAATTAGCTTAAAATCAGTTAAGCCAAAAATACTAATAGATGCACATATGCGGCACTTGACTCCCTGGTACTCAACAAAGTGTCAAGTACCAGGGAGTCAATCACCAGGGAGTCAATCACCAGGGAGTCAAACTTACCCCAGTTTCCCTCCTGGCCCCCACCGGGTTTGCCCCAATTAACTCCGCCCATAGCCATCTACACCATGGGGTACTATGTGCTTAGATATTTTGCCGGTAATTTCAGCCGATTTAATGTCCACACAAAAGTGTTCCAATGGGTGATGGCGGTCTACCCAATTGTAACAGCGCTCACTGGGTCCCAAGTGGCAAACTTGGGACCGTATCTTGCTAGAATACTCTCTCAATTGTTGGGTCTTTACAGGCACCTCTTGGCCAGAGTTCTGAGGGGGCTCAACCTTGCTGGCCCCTGTGTAGGATCCCTGACCCTGGTGTGTTGCTTCTGTGGTTAGCTTCCCTGGCTTATGGGAAAGTTTAGTTTCTTGCCCAGAAAGGCCAAGATCCAACCTTGGCTACCTCCCCTCTTCTGGGTAACTTGTCTGCTGGGATACCCCCGGTTGCTTTCCAAGCCAACAGGCTGATGGGAGGCATATCCTTAGGTAACCTCCCCATCTGTCCTGGGGTATGGAAGGGAAGCCTCAGAGAGGAGGCTTGGTTTGGAAGCTACTGGATTTCACCATCTGCTTTGTCCATGCCTGCACTGGCTCCTACCAGGGGACCTAGGAAGCCTAATACCTTGGTAAATAGGCCCCATGGGTTTTTTGGGTGCCGTATGTATGGGTGTGATACCTAATTTCCCATATCTCTTGGTGCTGCCTAATGTGCCCCCTAAGAGCTGCTGCTTCAGCCTGGTGCTGGGTGGGATCCGGGGGGAAATCCCAAGGGGGTGGGAGCTAGGATATCTAAGTTTATCTCCCCCCATCACAGTGGTTGGGAAGAGTTGGACCTTATTGGGAGATCAAGGGGTTGTTGATCTACAGGTCAATATCTTTATTGAGTCTTGGAGCCACCTATTACTCAGTACCAGAGCCATCTCTCTGGGGAATGGGTTCCTGGGAGAATGATATTGAAGATGTTACGTGCTGGGATCGATCTTGCCTGAGGATGAGGTGACCTACATAGAGAGAGAGCAAGAGATATATTAGGGAGATGATAAATTTATTGGGGGATATAATTTGGCGTTTAAGCTAAAGGTATCTTGGCTTGATCCTTTAAGGTTGGAGGGGTCGTATAGTGAAATAAGTTTGAAGTAGGGTTTATGGCCTTGCTGGAGCTTGGGTTGGTTAAGTTAGGGGTGGTTGTTACACGGGCGGATGTTTCAATCCTTATGCTGGCTTCTCGATGGATTTACTGCGTTGGCTATCCTTGAAAGAAGGTTGTATTATAAGTGCGTGTGGCGTTGGGTAGATTAGTGTATATCGGATCTGGCAGGGTTTGTAGTGATCAGAGAGTTGTGGATGGAGTGATTTGACGAGGGGTGTCAGGATCCGATAATCGTGTTGTCAACGTGCACTCTTTTCTAAAAGTGCTAACTGCTCTTCAAGTTTGTTCTGGCAATTTGGAAATGCTGGCTGAGATCAATCGAGGATGGTTGGCTCGGGATGGATTCAGCCAATCATATGGCGGGGTGGTGGAATTCGAAAGCGTTGAGACTGGTGGGCGATTATAAATAGGTTAATTGTGGGAGAAGAAATTGGACGAGGATTTAATGGTAAGAGGATCAGGTGGAGGGAATAGAAAATGTTGTTTCAAGTATTTTGTTGTAATAGGTATTTATGTGAAAGTGTGGGAAGGAATGAAACTTTGTATCAGATGTTTGTCTTGAAAAGGTAGGTTTCACTTGGCTTGTATGTGATAGATCGACTGAGTTGAGGTTAAGTGATGAAACTTTGAGAGTGACGATCAAAAAGTATAAAGCAAAGGCGTAAACAGGAAGAAGAACACGAATGGAGGGGTATTACACGAATAATACGGACTCGGTGTGCCGATGGAACTTGAACAACTTGAGCCCTGTGGATAGTGTGGCTTTGGCAGAGATAAAGGGGTTTGGCAGAGGCATGTATGTGCTGATTGCAGCACTTGTTCTGTCAACAGCTATCTGCTTGTACACGATGATAACTCATCTTCTCAACTATCGCGAGCAGAAGTGTCAGCGCTACATGGTGCGCATGCTCTTGCTAATTCCACTTGGCGGATTGGTTGCAGTGCTGAACTACCACTTTTACCAGTACGAGCACTACTTGGTTCTTGCCCGCGGCCTGTACACTGGTGTTGCTGCGGTGGACCTTGGGCTTCTGTTGAACGCGACAATTGGCAATGACGACTGCAGCATGGACGAGAAATCTCCCTTCCCGTTCGACACTCTAAAGTTTGCGCCGCCTGCCGAGCAGCAGTCGCCATTGCAGCAGCTGCTGGTCAATCAATTCTCCATCTTCCAGTCAGCCTCCTCTATCATTGGTGCCATTCTCCAGGGAACAAAGAACATGTGTCCGTTTGACCTCAACATCAACCAGCCCCTGCCTTACCTGCGTGCCACCAGCGTCTCTTCCAGCCTCATCTCCATCTATTCGCTTCTAAAGCTGCACAAGAAGGGAAGCCTTTGCTTCAAGGACCGCGTGCCAAAGTCAACTGTCGTCTTCTTCATCGTCTTGACGTTTGTGCCAAACATTGTCTCTCTAGCATTTGAACTGCTGGTCCATTACAGTAAGTCTATTCCAAAACCAATCTAACCAACCAGATATCCTGAAGCAGGGGTCCTTCTAGTAAGCTATAAGTCTATTTTAAACTAACAGTTAGTTCTGATAAGGTGATTGGATCAAAGGCCGAGTCCGCAACTGAGATGGGGCTGCTGCTGATCCTGGCCGTGTTGTCGCCAATCCTGGCCAGCCATCGGCCCTTCAAGTCGGATGAGATGCCAAAGACAAACGGATGGGAGAGCCTTCGCCATGCAGCAAACTACAAAGATACGCTGGCCGCACTTGGCATCAGTTTTAAATACATCTCCAATGCTGTGCTCAAAAAACACCGCAACATTCCCAATCCCACTTTCTCCCAACACGACTTTGCTGGCAAGGATTTCCAGAACTATACCCTTCACGAAGAAAGCCACTCCGTTGCTCCTTTGGAATCTGCCTACAATGCCACCCTGCCGTCCGAGAAGGCCATGTCTAGCTCGCTTCCAAAGAGCCTTGCCAGTTCCTTTACTCAAACCGAAACACCCTCCTCCAAGTATACCCCCACCACAGAGTCGAGTACCTCCAGAAACGGAACTGAATCATCCTATAGCGCAGCAAATGCTTCAAGGCCAGCGATAGGTTCTTCAAAGCCTGCCTCAGAGTCTTACTACTCCTCACGAGCAGCTACTGCTTCCCAAACCAACCCATCAATAGGAGAGCCACGCTCTGCCCCAAGATCAGCAACCGATCCTCCTTCACGGGCCGAGTCAGAACCGTATCCTTCATCACGCCTAGTATCTGGCCCTGCTTCACAAAACGGAACTGAACCTGCTTCAGACCCGCCTTCAAAGTATGCCTCACGACCACTGACAGGCCCTGCTTCGAGAAACGGATCAGAACCCTCTGCTGATCCAGGCCCTTCTTCACGGCCTGGTTCAGAGTTGCATTCCGCTTCAAAATCTGGGACATCTACTCCAAGATCCACCCATGGCACCGCTCAGTCTGCTCCCAATACTGAGTCATCAACTCCCAGTACAACTTCCACCGCAAGATCCAACGCCACGCCAGGATCCGCACCCGACTCAGGATCCGACCCGAAATACGACGCTCCTTCAACCCCACATACCCAGCCAGGTTCTCAGAACTCACTCTCAACCACCAGGCCTCACGATTACGCTGTAGACATTGGGAGTGTAGATATGCATCACCTCAAATCCACCGAGCTCAGCCATCCCGCACTCCGGACCTTAACCAATCAATCCTACACTCGCGAATCAATTCTCCTCGCCACAGATACAATCATGTCTGTTGCCCCTGCTCAACCCTACACCAAGGCCAAGTATGGCACCATCGACAGAGACGGCAACCAAATCAGCTACAAATCACCCACCAATACGCGACGCGTCTCAGCACTAGCTAGCGACGCGTCAGCTAGGCGCCCCCGCCGCCCCCTCTCAACCCTTGAACCTAAAGTCTCCCCTCAGCAGCCCGACAAGGACCAAGTTAGACGCCCCTTCTCCACCTATAATGCTTTACAATAGCCTTTATTAATCAACCCAATAATTAAATATTCCCTCGTATTATAACTTTAATTCGATCCAACCGTCTATTTCAACTCGATAACGCGTATTGGGCTCCATAATTCGAACCCGATCCATTAAAAAAGTGACATTGCGTTTAATATCCAACCCAGCATCAACTTTAAAGCCCACAGGGCGGGGCGAGAAAATCTATCTTGGAGAAATTCAATACCGTTAATTTACTAGGAGTACCCACAGATTTCTGCCAAAGTTTTCCCACCAGATTTCAGCCCCCTTTGAAACATTTTAAAAAACAAGGGCTTTAAATCATCATTGTTGCTGAACATATATCCACATTCCCAACCCTAGAATCTTCTGCCAAGCTTATGAGCATCTAATTCAAATCCCCTTCATCCAATAGTGAAACCACCGGCTACCCATCCTCAGCTCATATTTCCAGCACCATCAACAAGCTCAACCCCCATCGTATTAAAGAACATATCACCTAATAACAACCTAACCAACCGCCCTAACCCTCAGAATAGATATGGACCAGAACCCATCCTCACATGTATGCATATCAAAGCCTATAAGTTGATATACCCTTATACCATCCCCAATCCCTCCCTCTCCAGAGATCATCCCTTTCGGGATAGCTCAACCTGCCAAGTAGAGGGTGACCCAGCATCCCTATACCCAGACCCATCCCAAATTCTCCAGAGAACCTGTTTCTCCCAAACCCACATGATCTACACCAACACTGCACAGATACATCTATCCAACCTAGGTACCCAGGACCCATTGATATAGCAGATGCTTGCTGGTAGGGTCCAGGCTGGCTCCAAGATCAACTACAACCTGGGGTGAGCTTACCGGGATTTCCCACCAGAGAAACCTGATCACACCAACCAAGGAATCATCCTGCTCCATAATGGGGCAGGGCAGGAAAATCCTGTAGGACCAGTCCAAGTACCCTAGAATGCACTCAGATACATGGGGATGGATCACTGGTAGGATATCGCCCAGGTTTGCCATAGGGGAGTGAAGTTCTCTGATCCCAAACCTGTCCTGGGCTGATGAGTAAACCAATCTGATGGAGGGGTTCCAGCTGGGAGAACTGTACATTGGCATAGCCAGCAGAAAGGAGCAGGTGGTCAGATACGTGATAATCAGATGGCTGGCTTAATCCCCAACCCAGGGATCCTTGGAGTCTCCTACCCCAGACCCACAAATCCATCAAGAACCAGCAAAGACCCCCATTTCAGCAAGGTTGGAGGGTTTGCCCCATCAAAAATTAACCCAGGTTAAGCTGGGATAGGGAGAGATTCTGTATCTAGCCTGCCTTGACCCAAGGTCACATCCTGTACTGCTGGGAGGCAAGGCCTACTGCAAGTATGCAAGCTAAGGTTTAGGATTCATAACCCCCATGTCCACCTGATATCCCTGTGCTTCCTGTGGCTTGATAGTTTCTCTATAATCAATGGGAACCTGTGCCAAGCTAGCTGGTGATGATGGGTCAGTTTTTTTAGATCAGAAGGTGTGATGAACATGAAGATCTGGTCCAGCTTGGGTTGGATGGGTGGCGTGGCAGGCCTCTGTATCAATTTCAACCCCCCTGCCATGGTGGAGCCCAACAAAGTCCAGAGGGGTTGATAAAGGGGAGATGAAACTGGCTGCTGAAAACTTTGGCAGCTAACCAGGGCTGTGAGGTTGAATCCCTTGGACAAGGGTCTCCTGGCAGGGGTGCTGGGAGGGTAGGTGGAGATAGACCGGGCAGAATTGACAGTGATGGAAGTGGTTGAGAAATCCACCCTGGGCGCTCCGGGCAGATCACCCCATGAATTGTCCCAAACTCCCTTTAGGGCCAGCTTCCAGGGGCCCAGGAAGCAGCCCACAGGTTGCACAACCACCCCCATATATCACAAGGAGCTGGGCGGGCATGCACTGGAAGCTTGGTTTCTGGAGGACAATCCTTTGGCAACCCTAAACCCTTAGGCCTTTAGTATATGTTATAGCGGCTATTGAACTGCTGCAGGATCTACTACAGGCTCCCCACCATCATGGGCTTGGGAGTTGATGGGGATGGGGTCCAGGGTGGTCCTGGTCACCATGCCTTAGAGGTGAGCAGATATCAAGCATGCCATAAATTGATCTTGGCACCAAGAGGTACCCAGCTATCTGCACCTGATGTGTTTGACCCTTTCTGGCCCGTTTGGATGGTTTATGCTGGATGGTGCAAGCTTTTCCCCATCCCACCTGCTGCTGATGGCCCGATGCCAGGGATGCCAGGTTCCCTACCTGAAACCCAAGGTATGGAGTGGGGTTTGATCCCTGAGACTTGTTCCAGCAGCTAAACGGTTCAGAAGGCCAAGAGCAAGGCCGCTCGCATCTTGTCAATAGCAAGCCTGGCAGGATATTTGGTGTGAGCCTGCCAGGATTAGGGTCCTTGCCAAAGCCACAGGGGTTTGCAAGCAACCCGCCTGCCCCAGACAAGAGAAGTTTCCTCAAAGGGACAACCTGCAACGCCGGCAGGTGAGGCAGTGAAATCAGCAGCCTGCCAATGAGGAATTCCCAACCCTGTCCCTGGCTGGAGCCCTGATGCTTGCCCTGCAAACCTGCCCAACACCAGTAACTGGATTGGTGAACAGAGTGGACCAGACACCTATTCTGAAGAAGCAACCAATGATAACCTGCCTGCTCCTGATGCCAGGGGCTTCCCCAAAGTGACAATCTGTGCTGTTGGTGGGTTGGGGCAAAGTTAGCAAGCCTGCCAACAATAGTCATCCCAAACCTGCCCAAAGCCCGGGAAATGGCCCTGGCCCTGGCCCTGAAACCCTGCCCAAGGTCAATAACCGAGCTGTTGAGTGGAAGGGTTTGAAAGTCTATTCTGCAGTGACAGCCAACAGCAACCCACCTGTGCTGGGTCCTGCCAGGCCAAGACCCAGACCTGTTGTTGTTTTTAAATAAAGGTTACAAGATATTGATCCCCCCCCAAATATTGCCATACTTTATCTTAGCCATCTGCCAGTTCAACTCTAAACCTTTCTGCCCCACTGTGTACAATTTTTGTCCTCTAGGTGCACCCTTTGGTCCCGTCCACTCTGTGAAGGACTCTTTGACGCCTGAATACAGAGACTACTCCTTGGACAGGATATAGCGGGGGTCCCTTAGCCCGGTTGAAAGAGCTGACCAGATACAACAGGAAGGGCCCGTGGTATATTCCTGAACCCAGGCTGTTTGAAGATAATTACTGCTTCATCCCTGCCTGCCAACTGGACATGGAGCCGCCCATCACCCCTGAACGGATGCATGGGGCTGCACCTGAGCTTCCCTAGGTCCCACCAACAAGCTATTTGGGGTAGTGTACATTGCCCCACCAGGGTAGCTGACACTATAATCCCAGCCACGGCCTGTGGTCCTGGGGGCAAGCCCATGCTGTACCTAATCAAGTTGCCGCCAACCCTATGGTGGGCTCTGCCCGCTCCCAGAAAATGCTGGGCCAGCCACCCAAGGTTGGCAGCTGAACCCCAATCTGAATCTGCTGGCATCCAGAGGGCTGCTTTGGTGTCTGGTGCGGCTCTGGCTTCTCTTGGTGCGGGCAATTCTGGCCATAATGGCGGTATCTGTGGCCCTTTCTGGCCCCTGCCTGTATTCTATCTGGATGCCTTCTTCCCCAAGCAGTCTGGTTCCCTCTAAAGTTGATCTGGGCAGGTTGTTAAGTCTGGGAGGAGATCTGGCACCTCAGCATCTGGTTTACCCTGAACCTTGTTGGTCTTATCTGCACTGCTCATTGGTATCAATGCCACACACTTCTGGGCTGGATTGGAGCCTTCTATGGGCAGCTCTGAACCTGGATATCCATAGGCTAGAAAGAGGGGTAAAGAACCCAGTTCCAGACTGCTCAGAAGTTGGGAACTGGGCTCTTCTCATGCTGAACCCTGGTGGTTGGGTGATGTTTTCTCCACCAATGGGTGTGATTGAGGAAATGATCTCCCTACCTAAGGCCATCCCCTTACCTTGATCACTGCATGGATTTTGTTGAAACAGCAGGATTGACCCACCAACAAGGTTATGACTAAGTGGGGTTAAGACCCGCAAACAAATTCCCAGTGACCTGTAGCCAAATGGGGAAGTCAACTCAAATTTCCAGAAATAGCAACATGAGCAAATGGCAATCCCCAAGGATGAATATCTCAATTCAGGGCTTGACTCAATTTCTAGATCAAGCCACCCCCTAACCATCCACCTGATTGGTCAATACAATCATGTTCCTACTATCCATGATTCACTCACACCATATAATTCCAATATCTCAAAAAAGATAACTATCTAGTTTCTAAATATCTTCCCCCTGTAACTCTGCTAAAACAGCAAAGTTACGGCAATTTCTTTCAATCCTTTCCTGCTTCCCATCCTGTATAGCTCCCAGAAGTATATGAAGAGCATTGTGACACAGATAGATTGATTGCACCTACATACCTCAAAGAAAGATTTCTCTAAAGGATAGGAACAAAAATCAAGCCTCCTACCTCTGGAGAACTTACACAGAAGGTAACCTGTCACTGCAGGATACACCAGATCCAAAACTAACCAGCTGAACAGGTATTACCCTACTGGGAGATGAGGGTTAAACACCAGACATTCCAGGTAGAGCCGGGAGTCTCTTCATCAGCTGTAAATGCCTGTGGTTGACAGTGCCAGATGCCTTTGATGGCTGCCACCCAGAAGCTGTCCTCTGGAGATTCAAAGTCCTTCAGCCAAGCCCCTGTTGCAAACAAGATTACTCCCCCACCCACTGAAATATCTCACAATACACAGGGGACGCTTGATGTGTTGCCCTATGATGGGCAACAGTGGCCAAATCAACTGTAGGGATGCCAAAGTGAGAATTCAAAAGTGAGAATCTAAAAGTGGCCAAGCTGCCACTTTTTAAATCTTCAAGATGGCTTTTTATAATAAAGTAACTACTTATTCTTGCCTTTTTTGGTTGAGATAAGGGATGAATAGTATTTTATATGGCCATAATAACTTTTATTTCTGGATATGCTGTTTTAATTTAATTTCAAACTTGTCAGCTTGGCCACTTTTAGTTCCTCACTTTTGAATTCTCACTTTTGCATCCCTACAGTTGATTCAGCCACTGTTGCCCCATGATGTATCTAACTTATGGGTCAATCTAGGCGCAATATTGAATTGTGGGCACTATCTCCTAATTAGGAGTGTTGCCAATTCAACACACTGACCCCTTGCTCAAGTTATTCCCAACCCAGACCTTATGTTGAACCAGCCACTGTGCCACCCCTGGGTGGACTTATGGCTTCTTGATATAGTATATAGCCATACTATTCTCTAGATAAATATCATCTTCTTCCTACTATTGTTCTTTCTATTTAGACTGTTGTCTGACCCAATCTAAATACTGAACTATAATTGGTTCAGTTGCAAAAGTAGACCAAAGTAACACCAGGGGAGGCCAAGGTTCTGTGTATGCATAGCTTATGTTGCAACTGAACCAATGAGGATTCATTATTTGAATTGGGGAAGACAACAGTCCAATAGAAAAGTCAGGAATAATAAGAATAAGGTATAGTTTATTATAGAATACTGTGATTAATATACTATATGGGGAAGGCCACAAGGGGGTGGCATGATGGCATGTTCCATGTAAGGATTGGAGCCAAGGAATAATTTGTGCGGGATCAGCAGGTTGAATTGGTAGCGCTCCTAATTAGGAGAAAGTGCCCGCCATTTGGCATTGCCATCAGATTGGTCCATGTTGTTAGATATGTCAAGGGGCAGCTCATTGAGTGCCCCCTGTGTATTGTGAGATATGTTGGCAGGTGAGTCTGGAAACTTGGTTGCAACACCCCCCTTACCCCCTGCTTGTTGTCAGACACCAGGATTGAAGCTTGCAGGAGATCTAGGAAGGTCCGCACAAACAACTTTTGTGTGGGGATGGCGTGGTAGGGGCACAAGCAATTGTGGTGAAACTTTTTGATGTTCCCTTGGGCGTTCTCCAGTTGGTATAAGTGGTTACCTTAGACTGCAGCTATCTTGAAGGGGCCCAATTAGTTGGGTTCTAACTTGGCTGAAGTAGGGTTGAGGGCGTAAACGGGGTCACCTACAGCGTATCTGGCCTCAAGGTGTCTTGTCCCTCCCTCAATTTGCTTGTGCTTGATGTCTTGGGCTTTGGCGCGCCACTGGCTCAGGGAAGGAGTAGTTGACAGGGAGTTTCCTGGGAACTGTGGATTATAATTTTCCTTGTTCTATCCCTGCCAGACTATCAGGCGTCCCAAAGGCCAGGGTGCTGGGGCTGAACCCGGTGCCCCTGTTGATCCTCGCTTGTAAGATGAATAGGGTGGTGGGCAAGTGTTCAGCCCACACGGTATTAGGATGTTCCTGTGAGAGTTTGGCAATCAGTTATATCAGTGAACCATTCAATTGCTCTACGCGTACATTGGCTTGCAGATGATAGGGAGTGGTGACTATCCATTGGAGGGCATTCTTGGCACAGTACGTCTTCATGACCTGGCCAACAAGTTTGGGACCACCATCTGTGATGAGACGTTTGGGCTGCCCAAAGCGGGCCACAATTTCCTTGCCAATGAAGCAGGTGATGGTGGTGGCGGTGTGGTTAGTGGTTGCCCACGCTACTGGCCAGCTGGTGAAGTAGTCAATGGCTGTGATGATATATTTCTTCCCAAGTCTGTCTTTAGGGAGGGGCCCAACAATGTAAAGGGCCCACTTCTTGAAGGGTTCCATGGACTTAATGGTTAGGACAGACTTGGGGGTGCAGGCTTTGACGTGTTCTTCTCACGCAACACACATGTCTCAAGGAGATCCAAGATGTCTTGGTACATACTCTGCCACCAAACCTTATGTTTCATGATTTCAAAGAGATTTTACCCTCTAACATGGCCCAAGGTGCAGTGGTAGTGCAATATGGTGTCTCCTCACTGTGTGGTGGGAATAAAGGGTGTCTTTTATCCTGTTTCTGCGTGGCGGCAGACGTTGCCTGCATTGGTGGTGAACTGACTTTCATTGTCCTTCAGTTTAGAGATGGTTACCAAATTAAGACCTTCATGGCGGGTTGCTTTAGTTCAGAGGTAGAGCATTGGTCAATTAGGGTCCAAACTGTTGTCCCCAGTGATGGACGCCATGTAGAGCCTTGAGAGAGCATCTTCTGTGACAAGCTCTTTCCCAGGCTTGTACTCAATACACAACTGATAAGGAGATAGACGCTTGACCCAGCCTGCCTGGCGGTGTGTCAAGTGGGACTGTGTGTTGAAGTATTGGAGCAACTTGTGGTCCGTCAAGACACAGGGTAGGAAGGTGGCTCCTTCCAAATAACAGTGCCACTTCTCAACACAGTGCAAAATTGCTGCTAGCTCCTTGTTGTGAATTGGGTAATATTGTTCTGATTCAGTGAGCTTCCTGGATTTGTATGCCACGGGAAAGAAGACGCCCTCATCAGTTTCTACCCGTAACACGCCCCCTATGGCCCTATCAGAGGCATCAGTCTTGAGTTTGTATTGGCAGTTTTGATTGGGAAACTGTAATACAGGTGCCATTGTAATTCTCTGCTTCAATGTCTCAAATGCTTGGTCTCTGACAGGGGTCCAATGGAAGCGTTGTTTAGTGTTCAGGAGCTCAGTGAGAGGTGTAATAAGTTCTCTGCAATTGGGGATGAACATGTGCACATAGGCAACCATGCCCAGGAATGTACACACCTGACCAATATCAGTGGGAGGTGGCATGCTGATGATTGCCTTGATTTTGGAAGAGTCAGGCTTTATCCCTTGGGCAGAGATGGTGTGCCCAAGGAACAAGAGCTCTGATTTGAGGAATTCACATTTGGAGGGCTTGGCCTTCAACTGGTTTTTCTGAAGGGTTTCAAGGACAGCACAGAGGTGTTGGAGGTGTGTGGTTAGATCTTGACTGAAGACAATAATGCCATCAAGGTACACAATGACACACTCTCCAATCAATTCCTCAAATGCTTTGTTCATTAAAATGACAAAGGTGGAAGGAGTGTTGGTCATTCTGAATTTCATGACCCAGCACTCAAACAACCCGTAGCATGTCCAGAAGGCAGTTTTTGCTTCATCCCCTGGCGCAATGCGGACCTGGTTGTACCCTGTGGTAAGATCAATCTTGCTAAAGACCTTTGCATCTGCAAGCGTATCAAACAGGTTGTCAATCAACAGCAGGGGTACTTATTCTTGACAGTCACCTCATTTAAGGTGTGGTAGTCTGTGACCAAGCAAAGGAACCCATCCTTCTTGGCTACAAAGAAGACAGCAGCCCTGTATGGTGAGAGCAAGGGGCAGATGAAGCCCTTATCAAGTGTGTCTACAAGGTTCTGGTGGAGGGCCTCATCTTCTTTTGGTGTTAAGCAATAGAGGGGACGTGCCTTGGGAAGCGACACTTGTAGCTGTACTGCATGCTGGATCTCCCGGGGAGGAGGTAGTTGGTCCAGTGTTTAACTGAAGACGTCCTTATACTCCTCAAGGAGAGCGGAAAGTGCTGGTGGAGGTGGAGTAGTCAAGGGGAGGGCCACAGGTGGTTCTGCGCAGATAACTTTGACTGAGTATTGTGTGAAGTCCAGTTTCCCCCTTGAAATTGTATGAGCCCATTTCTGTGATTCTGACAAACACATTATTGTGTAGCAACTTTCTCATTTTGACAGGATATATCTGGAAACCCACCCCATTTCTATTGAGGATGATCACTGCTGTATCCCAGTCAATGTAGGGACGGTTGTGGCAAAGCCAGTCAAGGCCAGCAATGACATTGTGGCTGATCCCTGCCATGATGAGGCCTGCAAGCTTAACCTGGATATTCCCCATTCTCACATAGAAGGGTACTGTCTCATGGTTAATTGCCACTCTTTGGGAATCAGCCACTTGTACTGCCTTGAATCTGCTTGGCACTTGGTCTAGCTGTTGAGCGTTTGCAAATGCCTGGTCAACCATAGTGTGATTGGTCCCATTATCTACCAGTAGTTTGTGGGTGTTCCCATGGAAACAGAAGGATAGGCCAAGCAAGTTACTTTATTTGAAGAATGGCTTGCTTGGAGTACAGGGTTGTTGCTGTGGACCAGGAATATGTCAAGGGCTTCAACTTTGTGAATGTTGTAGTTGCAGGGGTTCTTTGCTAGTAGGGATTGAGAGTGAGGGTCAAGTGGGGTTGTAGAACCCCTTGTAACTACAACCCCCAGGCTTTCCCTGGGTCCTCAATTTGTGCTAACTGAAGTTCCCCTTTGCAGGGGCACTTAACCTCATTTTCCTGTTGGTGTGGCTGGTAGTGACCTACTTGGTTGTGAGCACTTCCAGGTGTGGGACGAGGTTGGGGTGGTGCATCATTGGAGCAGCAGAAACCCATTGAAGCCTGGTTATTAGCCTCTACAATGGCCTTATAGCAGTTATTGATGGAGGTACAGCAACCTACAGGAACCCACCTGCAGATATGGGGGTTTAACCCATTAACTATCAAGGTAAGGAGCATGGCGTTCCTGTCAGTCACAGCTTCTGTGCGGCAGTAAGATATTCAGGAACAGAACCAGTCTGTTTGATAGCCAGGAGGGGAGTTCCTACCGCAATGGGCGAGAACATCTCACTGTATCAGGACTTTGCAGCATCCCTGAATGACACCCAGGTAATTTCTATCTCTTGACTGGCCCAGATGGTGAGCCAAACTGCAAAAGGTCCCGTAAGGCGGCCTGAAGCAGTGGCAACCCACATAGGCTCAGGTACCTGACATACACAGAGGCAGGTTTCAGTGGAGTGGAGCCAGCTGATAATGTCAGCCCCTTCCACACCGCCTGAAAAGGTTTCCAACTGGAGGTTGAGCATGCGTTGTGACAGGTCTGATTGGGGTGGGGTGACACTAGTGTTGTGCTGCCCAAGGCGGAGTCAATTGTACACACTTGTAAGTACCAGTTGATCTTGATAGATGATGTACCTGTTGGGGATGTCCCTCTTGGGGATTGGCAGGAAGGTTTCTTGGTGGGGAGTAGCAATACGGCCCGTACTCTGTCCTTTCTTGGGGAGAATTTTCTCTTTAGGTAGGTTGTCAACCTACTGCTGCTACCACTGTTGCAACTGAACCAATGAGAATTCAGTATTTGAATTGGGGAAGACAACAGTTCAATAGAAAGCATAGGAATAATAAGAATAAGGTATGGTTTATTATAGAATACTGTGATTAATATACTATATGGGGAAAGCCACTGGGCCACAAGAGGGTGGCATGTTCCATGTTCCATGTAAGGATTGGAGCCAAGGAATAACTTGTGTGGGATCAGCATTTTGAATTGGTAGCGCTCCTAATTAGGAGAAAATGCCTGCTGTTTGTCATTACCATCAGATTGTTCCATGTTGGTAGATACATCAAGAGGCAGCTCATCAAGAGCCTCCTATGTATTGTGAGATACATTGGCAGGAGAGTCTGGAAACTTGGTTGCAACACTTAGCTATGCTGGCTCTTCATAGTGCATCCCTTTGGCTCCTTGTGGCATGTTCCCAAACACTGGGGATCCTTTTTTGTAGCTCCTTATCCCTAAACAGGCTATTAAAATAGCTATGAAGATGAGCTGGTTTGTCTTCCAATATTGGGGTTGAGATTATGATTGGTTTAGGTCTTCTCTATCCATAAATTTAAGGTAAAAAAAGGTATTATTGAGGGTTTAATTCTCTCAATGACAGCACAACCTATCACTGAGAGGAGTTTCTTTATTTGTAGTGTGTCCAAGTGAAAATTTTGGTAAATGTGAGTAAAAACATTGGACTGGGAGGCCCAAGTGTCTGGATTGTGTTTGTGGATGTTTGGATTTAGATTGGAATCAAACTTTAACTCTTCTGCCAATTTTTAGCCCTCACCCAAAATCAAGATAGATTCTGACTATATTTTGGGACAACAATCTCAGGGCTTTCTTCTTCTTGAAGTTAACCAATCAGGCTTTTGGAATATTTTTCTGAGCAAAAAATGACCATTAGGCCTCCTCTCAAGTCTAAATTTAACTGTTCTTGGGAAGTTTAGCTCTTGCTTGGTACCTGCATGTCCCCCCATTTTCAGATTGATCATGAGTTTCCCTCTTGCTCATTGAGGTTTTGACCTTGGGTCCCATCTGTGATTAGTTGAATCCCTGAAGCCAGTGGGGTTTGGCTGTGTAGTGGCTGGCAGGAAGCTGGCAAGCTTTTGGGTGGGTGGCAGCAGCAGGTGGCTGGCCTGTGGCTGTATTTAATAAAATATGGTTCCTTTTAAGTTATATTTTTCCTCTAATTTTCCCAAAATTTTAACTTATGATATTGAAGGCAGCTGCTGCTGAAAATGTGAACCAATAGGTGTGTATTTTCTTTCACTTCCCATATTGGGAGTAAAGTTGCTTGTGGTCCTCTGCTAACTTCTATGTCATCAAATGTCCTGACATCTATTCTTATTACCATGTTAGGCCGTCCCAACTCATAGAATTTGGTATGCTGACAGAAATACTAGTCTTAATTATGAGTCTGGCCACCAACTCAATTTCATTAATAAAGCACTAGGCCATTAATTTAGAATTCAGAAAGAGAGCCGCTCGGTTTTGTCTAGATTCAAATCCAAATTCTTATTATTATACACAGTGGATTAAGCCTTGTTGGCAGGGACCCAGCTACTGAAAAATAGACCCCTAATACACTTGGCTAAAGAAGAGGAGTTTAACCCTGTGACTAGTGATCCCACTGTAACTGACATTATACCAATATTAAAGAGCCCCTAAAGTAGACAGTATTGACCTAAGAGAGAATTGAAGCTCCCAAGAAAAAATAGGCCCTAAAATAATTTAAAAGAAAAGCAGTAGCTAACAGGTGAAATACTGGGGGAGCAGGCTCTACATTGCAATCTGAATACAACTGAGCCTTATCTTTGGTAAGCGGATCTTCTGAGTGCAGCAAAGTAGTTTAACATTGGCCAGGGATCATCTTGCGCCAAGGAGTCACTGAGTAAGAAGGGGAGTCATAACTGGTATCAGGCCTGGTTCCCAAATAAAACCAAGAAAAATTAAAAATGTATTAATAAGAGTCATACAAACTAGTTATACCCAAAAACCCATTTATTAAGAGGGATGATTAGTTTCATGAAGACTAAAACTTGGCTATACTGAAGATGTGATGTATATAAAAAACTTAGTTGATTGAACAAGTGATAATTTGCATTACATCAAGCTTATATAGCAGGATATGTGAATTTAACTTGGGCAGTTTGAAAAGGAGATTTAAAATTAGGCAGGAATATTTAAGTTATGAAAATAAACAGTTTCATCCTCCCCAACTGTTTAAAATTTTTCAGGATTGAGAGATTAACCTAAACAATTCTTTGAGCTGCTTGGCAGGAAAAACACTGAAAACTGGACATATCTTCTTTAACTATATTCTTATTTAAAAGTGGGAACACATACAGAACAGTGTTATATAAGAGCCCTTGGTTAAAGCCAATTTTAGCATCTGGCTGTTGGGTCTCTGAATGCTGGCTGCATCATATAGCAATTCCCTGGCATCTTATTAGCTTGAAACAATAATTTCATCACCAATTAGACTCACAAGTTCTGATGAATTCATATTGCTAATTTTTAAAGATACTGGTGGGTTGCACTTAGAGGACCCAGATTTTATCCTGTAGAGGTTAACATAGGTGGTAAACTGCCTGTAGCCTGACCCAAAGCAGGAATATTTAATTATTTATCCTCTATTTAGAAAATTCAAATTGTGATTAAGATTACTAGGTCCATCACCTAAATTTTTAAGACCAAATTATGAAGAGACCAAGGCAGAGGTATTACTATTATCATAAACCAAGTTGGTATTATTGTAACTGTGCTGTTTTAGCAGAGTTACAAGGGGGGAAATATTTAGAAGCTAGATAATAATCTTTATTGAGAGATAGTGATTATATAGTCATTGTGAATCAAGGATAACAGGAACATGATTGTGTTGATCACACGGCTGGATGGTGAAGGGGGTGGCTTGATCCTGGTAATGAGTCAAGCGCCAAAACAAGATATCCACCATAAGGGATTATCATTTGTTCATGTTGTTGGATTTGGCAATTCAAGTTGACTTCCTAGTCTGGCTTTGAGTGGCCGGGTAATTGGATTGCGGGTCACAAACCCGCTTGCTTGGAACCTTGCTGGTGGGTCAAGCCTGCTGTTTCAACACCCCCACCCCCCCAACTGAAGGTTGGCCTCCTCTGGGGGTAGGTTTTCAGGGAGATTGCCAGGAGCCCAGGTGCCATACTGGACTAATTGTTGTTCTGTGGCGGGCAGGGTGATTTTGTGTTTTTTTGTCTTGCTTTGCAGGGTCTCAGGCAATCATGGTGTAGGGTCTTGTCTTTTTTACGCTTCCTGAGTCCTTGCACAAGGTAAGTATTATTGTTGTTTACCTTTAGAATGATTGCTGGGACTACTTTCTTGGGTTGTAGTTTGCTTTTATCAACGTTCATGACCCAAACTTTGTCCCCAACCTCATGCCTATCCTGGATGGGGACAAAGGTTTTTTTGAAGACGTTCATTTTCCTTTTCTGTTTGCTTGCTGTTGGCCTCTATAACTTTAGGGTCTGAGCGCGGGGGGACTTTACTTTGGATTTCCAGTTTAGGTCCTGTTAATGCTTGAATGATATTTGTCTGTGTGCTTTATACCAACTCAAAAGGGCTTTTTCCGGTGGATCTGTTCACTCAGGTTTGGCACACAAGTAGTGCAGCTGATAGCTGCTTATACCAGTCTTCAGGTCTCCTGGCAGTGAGCTTGGCTAAGGCTTACACGAGGCTGCCATTAAGCCGCTCTACACGTCTATTAGCCTGTGGGTGGTATGGCGTTGTCACAGTATGTTTGACCCCATTTTTAGCAAGGTATATGTTGGTGTTTTTGTAGGTCAATTCTTTCCCTCCATTGGTTATCAGGAGTTCTGGCTTTCTGAACTTGCTGATTATCTCTTTTCCAATGAATTGTCATACGTCATTGCCAGTGTGCGCCTTTACTTCTTGGGCTACTATCCATCTTGTAGCAAAGTCTATGGTGGTGATGATGTATTTCTTATCATTGTGTTTCCCTGGCATGGGGCCAATGACGTCAAGGGCCCATACCTTGAAGGTTATTTGTGTGCAGATGGGTAGTACTGACTTTGGAGGGGTTTTGCTTTTGGCAAATTTTTTGCATACCTCACATTGGTCTAGGACTTCCTGAACGTCACAATATAGGGTTGGCCACCAGTCTTTGTGCTTAAGGAACTCATATAGGTTTTGACTCTTGGTGTGTCTGAGGTCTCTATGATATTGTAGGATGATGTCTACTTACTGGTGCGTGGGGATATAAGGAATAGTAGTACTGTCTGACATTTTTCTGTGTAGGGTCCCGTACACGTCAGCAAATAGTTGTTTGTTTTTGATAACTGTTTCCTTTTTTATGTTGATTGTACCAGGGGGAAGCCCTTGTCCTTTGTTTGTAGTACCAAGAGAGGCCAGTCTGGGTTGAGCCCATTTTCTCCTCTTGTGGCACAGACATATAGGCGTGAGAGGGTGTCTTCCATGGCAAGCTTGGGACAAGGTTTTTACTGTATGAGCATATTGAATCTCTCCAAGAGCTCCATCCAGCGGGCTTGGCGGAGAGATAGAATTGCTTGGGTTTTGAAATATATGAGCAACTTGTGGTCAGTTAATGCTGTGAATTCTTCCTGCCATTCTATATAACAGCGCCATTTGACTAGACAATGTACTATGGCCAGAAGTTCCTTGTTATGGATGGGGATTGACACTTGCCATCTGTCAACTTTTGTGATTCATAAGCTACGGGCAGGAAGTCACCATCATTATTTTTTATTCATAGTACTCCCCCAATAAATGCATCTGAGGTATCAGTTTCCATTTGGTATTCCCTGTCACGTTTGGGGTATTGCAGGATAGGAGCTGTTGTGAGCTTCTCCTTGAGGCGTCTAAAACAGAGGTCACATTGAGGGGTCCACACAAACTTGGATTTGGCGCCTGTTATGGTGGATAAGGGTCAGTCAAAATGCCACAGTCAGGCATGAAGTGGCATACATAGGCCACCATCCTCAAGAAGGTGTGGAGTTCCAACTTATCCTTGTGTGGCGGCATCTTGTAGATGGCCTGTATCTTTTGACTGTTGGGTTTGATGCCTTCCTTTGAGACTATGTGTCCCAGGAAGGGTAATTGCTTGCAAAAGAACTGGCACTTGGAGGGTTTGGCCAACAGTTTGTGTTGTGCCAGGGTAGCAAAGACTGCCTCTAGGTCCTTGTGGTGCTGTTCCACCAAGGAGCTGTAGACAATGATGTCTTCTAGGTAGACTAGGACATGCTTGCCTATGTGTGGTGCAAACACTTTGTTCATGAAGGTCACAAAGGTGGAAGGGGCGTTTTTCATGCCAAAGTTGAGCACTACACATTTGTATGAGCCGTATTTAGTGTGGAAGGCTGTTTTGGGGATGTCTTTCTCTTTAATACAAATCTGGTTGTAGCCTGCAGTTAGATCAATCTTGGAGAAGACTGTGGCTCCTCCCAAGGCGTCAAAGAGATTTTCAATCAGTGGTAGTGGATAACAATTCTTGATGGTAACTTTGTTTGGGGCTTGTTAGTCTGTGACCAGACGTAAGGTACCGTCCTTTTTGGCCACAAAGAATACGGCAGCCCCAAAAGGAGACTGTGAGGGGCGGATAAGTCCTTTCTCCAGCGCTTCCTTGAGGTAGGTGCGTAGGGTGTTGTCTTTATTTGGGGTCAGCCTGTAGATAGGGCACGCTTTGGGTACAGCTACTTTGAGTTGGATGAAGTGTTGAATGTGTTTCTCTGGGGGCAGCTCAGGTAGAGCTTCTTTGAAGATTTCTGGATGGCAGGCCACAATTTCACAATCCTGAGGCGTGGAGGTATCCTGGTGATCTCTGAAGTGTATAATCTTGTACTGGCAGGAGTCCCT
>QTSX02007396.1:0-79908 GCA_014839935.2 Entomophthora muscae | reverse complement strand
TATTCTCTAATCTAATAAAGCTCAAATTTTTTTAGTTAATTTGGCCACTTTTTACCTTTTGCTTTAGGGTACTCAGTTGATTCCTTCTCCCCATTTAGTCTCTCAGGTTTTTTTGGTAACAACATTTTGGTTGTTATTAAAATTATGATTTATTTTATGATTGAGAGCAAGGTTCTATTTCTTACTAATCTGCCCCACAATTCTCACAAAACCAGAAGATCTCTACCTCTGTCTTTTATCACCCACAGGGCTTGTAAAAGCCTACTTTCTAAGTGCAATCTTACATTTGTGATCCTGCAAGGGAAAACATTCCAATATCTTCCAATAAGACCCCCAGAGAAGCTACAAGCTCTCCTTTTAATCCCTTGGACTGATTGAAGGTCATTGCTGCCCAGAATATCCTTTTCTTTGATGGTACCAAACTCCCCACCTGGATGAACTGGTTTGAACTATATTGCAAGAACCATAGATTAAAGGTTACATACAGTGTGAACAAAGTACAATATTTCTTAGAGTGAAGAGCTGCTGCTTGACACAGCTTGCTGATAAGCACAATTATATGGGCAAACTGGTTTGCTGCTGCATTATGCGCTTTGGAGGGGGCATTGAAACAGTCATCACCAAACTCAAAGAAGTCAAATAAGCAAAATTTACAACTACAGAGGAATTTATCAAAGAATTGAATATGCTCCCAAATCATTATCAGGATCTGGTCCATGAAAGCTATGAGACCTCAGAGGGAAAGCACACACACCTTACATCTCTTGAGTACCAAGGATTAGAGTGGGTGTGTAAAACACCTACCACCAAGTTCTACCAGTTTGTTGAATATCATCTGCCAAGCAATGTAGAAAAATTCTGTCTTGATTCTCTGCCTTGGGAAATTTAAAGCCAGAGCGCAGCTATTGCACCCTTATACAGTTGCCAATACTAAGAAAAAAAGAAAGAAAGAAAGAAAGAAAGAAAGGCTATCATGTCACCACCAGATGACCTATTAAAAACATGAAAAGTTAGCTCATGACATTGTTACACTTTACCACATATATGATAAGTGTAGAGCAAGCAAAGTCTAGCCTATACTATCATAATTGCATAAAAAGGGACATCTAACTTCCACCTGTAGAGGAATTTTCAAAAAGTGCAGAGCTGAAGGCCATTTCTATGTTGTCTTTCTCATCTACTGCCAAGCCAAACAGAAGTCACATACCTCAGATAACAAGCCAGGACGCAAACAGGTGCCCAAATAAAAGGAGGAGCAGGAGAACTCTGCAACAAAAGACAAATACTACTTAGTGGAGAGCATGGCAGCTGTGAGAAGCAATTTGGCTCAGAAACATATTTCTCAGCCACATAGTACATCTTATAAAAACAGAGAAACAGAAAGAGGCTGCAGCTACCAAGCCTCAACAGCTAACCCCTGATGCTAACTTATCAATTCAGGCACCCCCTGAGGCTCCTGAACCAGAACAGACTAATTACCCAAAGTCATCTCAACAGACTGAGAGTGAGGCTCAACATCCAGAATATTTTTGGATCCCCATGGATGAGGAGGATGAGACTTACTGTCAGGAAGCCAGGAATAGGTGGAGGCATTAGTTGACTCAGGACAGAGTACAGCCAGGCCAGTGGGTAATGCCCACCATAGGATGGGTGAAAACTTGATATTATAAGATATGGATCACCCAAGCAAAGACCAAGGCCCTGAGTTGGGCATCATAGAGTCAACAATTTCTGTCAAATTAATGTAGAGTACTTCAAACAGTTGAGTGGACGTGGTCTTGGCGGCGGTGGGGGTTCCATTGGGAAGTCGGGTTGTGGGGTTAAGGGCAGAGTCATGGGGACAAAGTATGCAGGCAGGTAATTGTACTTGTCTTTGAATAATAAGGGCGGTACCTCATATCACTTTCCTTTATGTCCTATGTATTCAGTCTCTCTAATCCTTATCAAGAAATTGGCAATGAGGATGGTCTCCAATTTGTAATTCAAGTAGGCAGGGTTGGGCGGGTATTTGGTAAAATACACAGGTCCAAAGGGTGCTCTGGGGGGACAGTATAGTGCCTGAGGCAGGTCAGCAGGTTGGTCTCTGGAGGGGGTGGTTGCCTGATTGTCTACTTGGCCAGAGTTAAGATGGAAGATCACTAAGACTAGATAAGGTAAGATTTGTTCAAACCAAAGGTTCATAAAACTTTATCATCAAAAATGACAATGGGGTTATCCCCATACCGCAGGGTTCTTATACTAGGCACTTTTACTTCTTTGCTTTTCACAGCCTTCAGGTCTGGGGATAGTTCACTGGCAGGGTTCTGTCCTTGGCTTCTGGTTTTGCAGGTGGTGGATCCTAGTTGTTCTTGGTCTGATGAACAGAAGTGGTGATGCTTTGTCCCACTGCTACTGTTTACCACATCATCTGAGCAGCCAAATTGTATTACCCATACTGGACTAGAGACTGGTATTAGCTGGTGATCATTGGCAGGACTGGCAGGAAGCCTTGTTGTAGCCTCCGTTAGGCAAGCTACAACTTCTGCATAGGTCTGGGTCTTTGGTGGCACATGGTTAACAGCAATCTGATGTTCATTTGGGAAATCATCTTTAAGAGTCTGGTGGGTCTCAGAGTAATTCAACAACTTGGGTCTGCAACTTAGCAAGTTGGTGGGTTCCCGTCCACCCTGGGTAACTCAATTAGCCTTTGGAGGGTCAGGGTTCAATTTTGGGGTTTCCAATGTTGATATTTAACTTCCCGTCTTGACACTGGCAGGCTGACAGGTTCCCATATCTCCTGGTTGGGGCAAGGCATCTCTGGTGGGCCAGGGTTTGACCCAACTGGTAGTCTGGCTGGCTCCTTTCTACCCTGGTCAACACAAGGCTTTTCCTGAGGCCCGGGGTTTGATTCCCAGGGTTTCAATACAAGTATTGAAATGTCATTCATGACACTTACCCAACTGATCCAACCATTGAGGTTATAAAGGGGACAATTCCCAATGCAACTACCCCAAAGAAACCAAATATTAAACTACCATTGTTACCTCAAGTGAAGCCTCTTAAGCTTAATGTCCTGAAGATCCTTGCTGACACAAAGATTCCTATATTGCTATATAACTTGGCCAAAATTGCACTGTCAGGAATCCCTTGTCCAGTATTCCTGTTAACAATCAAGTGTTGAGCTTGTTATTAGAAGCTCCTCCCATTACTGGTCCTAATAATTTTTTTACAGAGGGGAAATTAATAAGTATGCTATGTCCTTCTCCAGCTTTAAATTTAATTACAGCTGAATCAAATCAATCCAAATTATCAAGGACAGTGATTAAACTTGCTGCTTTTCTTGACATAGTCACTCACCTAGGAAGGATTAATATAGTGAATTTGAGTCCAATTCAATTTTTACCTGATTTTAATAATTTCATCTAATCAGAAATACCAAAAATAACTTCTAACTGTATTTTAACCACTGCTGGTTATGTTGATAAACCTTTTGACTCAGGCTCTGTGTTTCCTAGTCTGTTGTCTTCTGTTTCTCTTGATGGTTTCTGTTGCCTAGTCCCCAGCCTCTAAGGGGAATTAAAAGAAATCCCCAGACTTTTATGGGTCTGTTGGGAAAAATATGGGGCAACTTGTTAAGTAATTATGTGGTTACTACATAATTATGAGAGAATGATATTCAGTTTCTATAATTTTAATTTTCACACTTCCTCAAACTTCTCCAAATTCTCACAAATCTTTATATTATTCCCAAACTTATTTTTCCTTCCACTATGCTATATAAGGCTGGTAATTTAAATCTTTCAAATTGTTCAATCAATAAAGTTTTTCACCTACACACTTGATTTACTCCCTTTTATCAAATCAATTTCCATTTCAACCATGAGATTTCCCAATACTTCTTTATGAGAGCCACTTGTGTGAGAATTAGGGGCAGGTTAGTAGGAAATAAAAACAAGATCTCAACCACAATAAAATTGTGGTTTCAGCAACAACCAAAAGATTGTCACCAACAATTCCTGGGAGGCCAAAGGGGGGAGAAAGGATTAATTTAATACCAAAAGCAACAGAAAAAACCAAATAGCCAAACAAGACTAAGAAATTTTGAGCTTTATTAGAGTATAGAATGATGAAGCAAGGTCTTTTACAACTCTTGCATTCATTTAAAGAGAGAGGATGGAATTTGGGTGGGAAGTTGAATGTCAAAACTAATCAATCAACGATATGAGGGAATATGGATGCATTTCTTGAGGCAGGCAAATCTGGACAAATTCAAATAGATAAAATCAAAGAAATAAATGACTCAACTAAAATTGAGGAATCTGTCTTGGATGTAATTACTACTGCTCCCGGCTGCTCTTGCACATGATATTTAACCAGAGGTATCTCTTGGGTGGGTTAAGTGGGGAAATCTTCAAACTAATTCAGCAAATAATAGTGTGAGGTCCTTTATTAAGTTTTTTCAGTAAATCTTTGGATAAATTTCCAGGCTTAATCTGACAGAGATCCCCAAGCATTTGGTGAGGATTGAAGTAGAGGCCCAAAGGGGAGGCATAACTTTACAGAAACCCTATTTTAAAATAGGATTTATAAAGGGAATAGAATTGGAAACGCACAACTGCAAGCAAAGAGCAAAAGAAATCAAGGTAAGATCCTGATTAAATTAAAAACTAATATTATCTAAATCAAACTTAAGTTTGAATTTAAATATATAGCTTTTAAAGTGCCTGCCCTTTGGGGCAGGGCACGACATATGGTTGTCATATCCAAGCTAGGAACAAAGTCAGGGATGAAGTATGGGTAATGAACACAGAAAAAAGCAAAATGCAGCCAGCAAAAGTAGACCCCACCATCATACTAAAGGTAAACAACAACAACACTTACCTGTTACAAGGACTTGGCAAGCATAAACAGGACAAGGTCCTACATCCTAAGCAGTTACACTTCTGTAAGGCCCAGCAGATACAACATGAGGCCGTCCTACCTGCAACCAAGCAGCAACTGGTCCAGTACAACGCCTGAGCTCCTGACAACCTCCCTGATGACCTTTCTCCAGATGAGGCCAACCTTCATCCGGGGGTGTCAAAGCAGCAGGGTTACCCGCCAACAAGGTTCCAATTAAGAGGGTTTGTGACCCACAATCCAACTTCCCAGTAACCTGTAGCCAAATAGGGAAGTTAACTCAAATTTCCAGAACTAGTAACATAAGCAAATGACAATACCAAAGAATGAATATCTCAATTCAGCGCTTGAATCAATATCTAGATCAAGCCACTCCCTAATCATCCAACCAATTGATCATCACAATCATGTTTCTACTATCCATGATTCACTCATACTATATAATTCCAATATTTCAATAAAGATAATTATCTAGTCTCTACATATGGATCATTATTTTTCTTGTTATGCCTAGGCACCAGATTTATTCTTTTATAACTTAATTGCATTATTCATATTCAAATTATTCAGAAAGCTTATAATACAATCAATCCCAAAACTTTAATTGATCTTGGGCCTAGATGATTTTTTTTAAAAATAAAGCATCAATTTTAGAATTGAAAATTGCAACTTATAGTATTACTGAAAATATCTTAAGTGCTACTACAAACTACAAACCAAAAATATTTATGATGAGTTGCATGGGAGAGTAATAGCAGCCCCAAAGCTATAAATGCTATTACCCTATCTTTGGCTCATCATAAATATTCTTAGTTTGTTTCAGAAAAAAATGTTGTTGTTTTTGAAAGACTGATAACTCTATTTAAAATACACCCTCTAGTAAGCTGCCCTACTTCATGAACTTGCCCTAGTGCACCACTAGCATCTTTTGATATTTTTGTTTCTCTGGTATCATCACGTGATTTCAAATGATAAGTTATCTCAGAATATTCTGAGAAACTTTCAAATGTTAAAGGTGAAGTATACAACTTCCCATTTTTCATCAAATATGAAAGATTAATGCGCAGATTTTTAACTTCGAGCTCTTTCCTTATAGGCCTAACTTTTCTCTCATAAATATAAAAAAATGACTTTTGAGAAATATTTGAGCCTGATAGCGCTGATTTATATAACTCTTTTCTTTTTTCTTCTTGCTCAAAAATATTTTTAATATCATTTATATTCTTAATATAAAAATGATTTTCTTTCTCTTTTAATGTTTTTGATATTACACCAAAGTGACCATCAACAATGCTTTTTCCATGACATTCCACAAAACAATTATATTTTATAGAACCCTTAATATATTTAGGTGCCTCTTTAAATAAGTAATATAAAAATTTATATGATCTAAAATGATTTCCATTATCAGTCCATACTTTTATATTTTTTATTTTTTTAAATCTATCTAATTTAAGAATTTTTATAAAACACTCACCTGAAAATAAAGAATCATGTGATAATATTTGAGACAAAAAATCATGATATTCATATTTAATTTTATTGCTTTTCTTAAAAACTAATGCAAACCCTAATAATGAGATTGGTTTTTTTGAATAAAAACAATTATTGATCTCAATTGGACCACCTCCAACCTTTAAGTTTTCTTTATAATCTATAACTACAACACAAGACTCATCATCTAATTCATTAATATCTTTTTTATATTCACGATTTTGATGAACATAAAAGTCTAGGTGCTGATTAATAGTCTTTAAGTCATTGTCTATAGATTCTGGTAATGGCAAGTTTTTACTTTCACATTCTTCCTTCTTTTTTTCTAGCAATTTTTTTAAATTACAAATATTGCACATATCAGTTTTTTTTTACTTTTTATTATATTTTTAGGGATTAATTTATAGTAAGTAGAAATTGAAACCAAAATTTCATTTTTTATTTTCATATTTTCATATATTTCTTTTTTTGTTTTAAGTAGAGAGTATTTAATTTCAGTTGAGTAATCACTCATCTCTTTTTCTATATCTTTATAAAAAATTTCAGGCACTTTTTTGTAAACTGGCTTGTTTCAAAAGAATTTTCCAGCAATTTTTTAATTATTTTTTTAGTTATTTCTTTTTTTAATGAATAGTTATTATTTTTTTGGCTTTTTTTGTTTAAACTTACATTTTTATTTTTATTTATTTTTCTTGAGTTTTCAAACTCACTTTTGGTTATATTAAAACCTATACCATTAAGCTCTTTTAAAGAGTAACTGGAAGTAACCAGAGATCGCAAGGCTGGGAGATGTTTTTGGGGAGAAGATTTCATGAGATCCTTTAAGTTTTCAATGAACTCATTGTCTTTTTGAATTCAAATAGTTGGCAGGAACTGAGCTTTCCTAAATTCAGTTTGAGTAAGGAAGTGCTTGATGAAATTATCAAGATCATCACCAGCAATAAAGAGGAATGCCTTTTTTAACATTACAATTCTCTCTCTTTTTGTTGAAGCTCCCAAGGAAAAAAAGGGTAGCATGGCAGAAGTAAATTTAACTGAGGACATAGTAGTATTTTGAATCTGTAATTAGGTTAGATCTCTGAAGTGCGCCTTAATGTTGGAGTAGTTATGATCAGAATGTGGCCTTTGAATGGGGTCTTTTGGATTAGAAGCTTTGTGGTGCTTTAGCTCCTATATACCAAGCTAAATGACACCATTCTGAAAGAAATGGTGTGATAGCTTTTATTATAGTTTGAACTTGAATTTATGTTTGCAGAATTGATTAAATACCCAGTTTTCATGCACAAGTGATGCATGTGAAGCAGCTAAACATTATTATTACATCATATCCTCTTTGTAATCAATGCAAATCAATTAAAATAATGTATTCAGTTAATTGTAACTCTTCTGCATATTTTTAAAATGATAAAATATTAAAGAATTCCATTTAAAGAATGCTTAATTTGAGGTTCGAAGCTCACTTGAACCTTAAAATCAATCTAAACAGTGATAAAAACACCCTAACTTCAAACTATCATAAAATTCTAAATAATTGAGCTTTTTAAATAAAATAAAATACAAAAATAAAGCTCTCAATCTTATCTTTAATTTCGTCAAATAAAAAAAGCTGTTGTATATTAAAAAAGAGTATTCATTAGCTTTGAAGTGATCTACTTTAAATCATTAGATATAATCATATAATAAAATCTGGATTATACTCTTTTAAATTACTTTTGCTTTAATATTGAGCATATTATACATATTAAAAACTTTCCACTAATAGAAAGATAAGATTCTTAGCATCATTTTGATAGTTTACAGTGTGAAAAAATATTAATTTTTCATTGAGTTATTAATGTTTTAAATATAAAATATGTAATTAGTTACTTTTTCAAAATCAAACTGTGTTATGCTGCGACTTGAGCAGCATGTGCATTAGAAAATGGCCTAATCCCTAAAATAATGACCCATATTTTTCCCCTTGTAACTTTGCTAAAACAGCACAGTTACAACACTTGGTAGACCAAGAGGGTCACCCACTCAGGTTTTGCATTAATGTCAATCATATGAAGTATTTCACTGAACCAATGAATGTAGGGAAAAAGTGTGATTTAACGGTTTGATAACTGAAAATTAGCTAAGCCTTACCTCTTGAATTTCCCACTTTCATCATTTCACCCCAATTTCATGGTCACCCTCAAACTATCTTATATTCCCCAATATTGCCAATTTACTGATGCTATATAAATTGGCCATATTCTCAAATAAATAACACAAGTATATTTCACAAATTCCCAGGTTAGCCTTTATAGTTGCTTTGAGAATATTTTAGGCTTTAAACTGTAAAATCTATCCATATGAGACCAACCCATAATATCTCTATCTCAGTCTTTTGGAACCCACAGGACTTGTAAAAGCCTACTTTCTGAGTGTAATCTTACACTGTTGCTTCTCTTCCAATCTTAACCCACACATTCAGAAGTTGGATAAGCTACACAGATGAGCCACTTTGCAATAGTTGAATCATGATTTGAAAATCAAGCAATTAAATAAATATTTATTAAAGTCTGGGTGGCTTATATTCTCACTTTACATAATTTAGGTTACACTCACCCAAATTCAACCTTCATACTTTCCAAGATGCATGTAAGGAATTACATGTAAGGATGAGCCAAATTGAGCTTTTGGCTTGGTCATCAACTTTTAAAATTAAATTTACAGAAAAATCAATTTAGTCAAATCCATTACAGCTAAGTCCACTCGAGGTGACATTACATTATATCCAGACAGACAAACAGCCTCACTTTTGATATATTAATTTGAGGATAACAAGATAAGTTTATTTAAGACAAATCAAGCTTTTTATAGTGAATTCTAGATTACATTGATATCAGAATATGTCGTATTTTTAGAATTGTCATTACACCAGGACGCTTCACTTTTAGATCATGGACATCAAAATTAACATGACTTTATTCAGGATTAGGCAGTTGCCCCGTCCAAGGACAGCATTAAAGTTGAATTTAATAAATTAATTAAATTTATTTTATTGTCTTTTTATACTTGTATTACTTATTGTGTGTTTAATTAAAATTTTATTTAATTGCTTTATTAAAAAAGTAATTTCAATTATATTTATTTAAATTTAAAATTAAAATTGTATACTCTAAGTATAAATAAAAACTAAACCTAAATAAGTATAGTATCGCTATTAAGATTAGTACGGCTAAACTACTTATTTTAAAATTTAGTAATTGATTTTTAATGACTTTAAAAATGTAGAGCCGATCTGCAGCTTTTAAATAAGCTATTGGGCATCAAAATCGGCTTAGTATTCACTGAGATACATTGATTTTGGTTTTTTAGTGTGCATTAAAAGTAAATTTAGATAATTTCAAATCAAGTCCGAGCCTTTGATTATAACGCGAACCCGATTGCAGTACTTAACTATATATCTCAGCATCTAGAGCAGCTAGAGCTATCATGTTTGGTACCATTTTGATTGGAATCATCTGAAAAATTGATCTACATCCTCTGAATTTCATGAAAATCATTATATTGAATCATAATTTTATCATAGTATTTTTACTCCACTGATGTTCTTTTGGGATGAAGCTGTGGCAAGCAAGGTTTACTCTGAAACAATATGGAGCTACTTGGATCAGGTGGCATTGAATTGGAATGCTCTACTATCTCACCTGAAGAATAAGAATTTCGAAATGTCCAAGCCAACCATCTACTTGTTTAAACTAATATTTATATTTATAATTTAAACTGTATCACTTTAAATTGACCAAGCTCTCTTTTCGTCGTCGATTCAATCCTCACACAGAGCATAATCATTCAATCATATAAAACAATCTAAAACAATTGCTGCTTCTCTTCCAGTTTTAATCCACCCATTCTAGAGTCGGGTAATCTATACAGATAAGCCACTTTGATATGGTTGAATGGGGTTAGCCATTAATTTAAAATTCAAGTAATTAAATACAACTTTATTGAAGTTCGAGTGGCTTATATTTCAGTTCAACATGATTTAGACCACACTCCACTGAATTCAATCTGTGTACTCTCAAAGATGCATGTAAGGGATTGAATATAAGGATGAGCCAAATTGAGCTTTTGGCTTAACGATCAACTTTGAAAATGAAGTTTAGCTAAAAATCAATTCAGTTAAATCCCTTACGGCTTGAGCCCACTCGAGGTGACATTACATACAGACAGACTCACTTTTATATATATTAATTTTTATCAAGTTGGTTTGAAATTTTCAAAGCGTTTCAAAAATTTGCTAATCGAATCCAATGTCTTCGATATATTTATGCCCTTACATCTTAAATATTTCTTAAAGTAGCTAAGGTTCATTATTTAGTATAGACAAAAACAGTATATTTACTTCTGCCGTTTCCCCATAGCTTATTTTCAACTAACATGTTGGTTTCTGACGGCGCTATTAAAGCCGTCCGTGTTCCATCCCATCCCGTTGATGGGGCTGGTAGTCGTACATTCAATAACTACTACCTATTTGGTTTAAGCTTTATAGTTTCTGGCCTTTTGGTATATTATTTATCTTTACCTAAACTACTTTTCGTGTACCTTGGTTTTATCATTGTTTTGCCCATGTTCGGTATCTTTGTCCTTGTCCATTCTCGTTTTGGTGGTTTCCCTCCTTCCTCTTTTGATCTTCCAGGGAAGCCAATTGAAGAATACATGACGATGAACGATGCTAATTTACTGTTGTACTCAGGAAGATCCAAGATACCCATGGATACTTTCATTGAAAATTATATTCAATCTAAGATCAACATCAAGGGAGATTGCCTAGATATGTTTGAACTGCGCTATGATTGGGCTACTTTTGAAATCACCTGGAACCAAGCTGTATTCTTTTTGACTGGGTTTCTTCCTGAAATGCTGTGCCACACTTCAAAACAGGATCTCGATCAGGTGCGTGAGCATTATGACCGCGGCAATGATTTTTATTCTTTCTTTCTCGGAAAGCCTATGGTGTATACTTCGGGCATCATCTCAGATTTAAAAAAGGAAGAAACAATCGAAGAGCTTCAAGAAAACAAGCTCAATCTTGTTGCCAAAAAGCTGCGTCTCAAGGAAGGAGAAACTCTTTTAGATCTCGGCTGCGGCTGGGGTACTTTTGCTTGCCATGCTGCCAAATATTTTGGCGTGAAAGCTACTGGCGTAACTCTTGCCAAAGAGCAGCATAAATTCTGCTTGAAGCAAGCTGAGGAATATGACGTGTCTGAGCAAACTTCGTTTCTTTGTCAAGATGCTAGAGATATTCCTCGTAAAAAATATGATAAGATCGCGTGCGTTGAGATGGCTGAGCATGTTGGCGTTATTCACTTTCGAAAGTTTATGGTTCAAATCCGTGAGATGTTGGAAGATGATGGGCTTTATTTTATGCAAGTTTCTGGGCTTCGTTCTGCCTGGCAATATGAAGATTTCGTTTGGGGCTTGTTTATGAATAAATATATTTTCCCTGGAGCCGATGCATCTACGCCACTCAACTGGTACATTGGCCAACTCGAGAAGGCTGGGTTTGAGGTTCTCTCTGTAGACACTATTGGTTGTCACTACTCGGCCACTATTCTCCGCTGGTATAAGCTTTGGATATCTAACAAGGCAGAGATCCTTGACAAGTATGGTGAACGCTGGTTCCGGCTCTGGGAAGTCTTTCTGGCTTGGTCAGTAATAATGTTCCGTCAAGGCACAGCTGCTTGCTATCAGATCACTTCCCACAAAAATATTAACAGCTTCTCGCGATATTCTCTTGTTGACGGAAAGCGTCTGGTTGCTTGATCCCTTGAGGTAAATCCTGGCTGCATATTTCATCGCGTTATATTTTTAACGATTTAGAAGCGATAAAGTCGTTAGGCCTAAATTTTTACTGCTTGACCAACCTTAACTGCATTATATTTTTCTTCTTTAAAATTATACAAGAATTTGTAGAAGTTGAAATATGAACAAGTGAAATACACTTTAAAACGCAGGGTCAAGGATTAGATGAATACTCGAGCTTGTCTAAAAGGTCATACTCTTCCAATCAAATGTCGAAATCCCAATACTGGAACTATGGAATTGTTTAATAACTGTTATATACTTATACCACGCTAAAAGATTGTTGAAATTCAAAAGTATAGAAAGATAAAACCAATGTGTTGAAGGGTGCTTTTATGAAACAACTTAGTTAAGAGCTTCTTTATAGCCTTTCTTCCCAATCTAGTTAATTTTTTTAAATGTTACATTAATAATGAAAACTAAACTTTAATGTTAGCTACTTACCTTAATAAGTAGTGGTATATCTTTTAAAAATTAATTAATGGTATTAAAACCCTTTTTTATAATTATTCTATCTCCTGATTTTACTTAGTTGAAAAATGTGAAAGATATGTGGTTCAGCAAAGGCAAGCCGCATGACTTCCAGTGTGATATTATGCATCTCCAACTATAGATGATTTAGCATGGAGGCATGAAAATATAATGTCTTACATTTTTAGAAGCCCAACTTAACAAGAAATTAATGAGTAGAGTATATGGGCTACTCAAGAATTCCTGCCAGACTTATGCCTTGGAAGCACAATACTATATTTAAGGAAGTCTTGAAAAATATTTCCAAACCATCCAATAAGAAACTTTATAGCCAATCTTTAAATATACATTTTGTTGCACCCATTTGGATTTCATGCAATTGATTCTGTCATGCCCTGCCCCGAAGGACAGGCTATTGAAAGACTGTTTTAATTCAAACTAAGGTTTGATTTAGAATTTATTAGTTTACGATTCTAACAGCTGTTACCTTTATTTTTGCTCGCTTCTTGGTTTGCTTTCACGTGCGTACGCACGGTTTCCTTATTATATTCTTTATAATTCCCATTCTAAAATAGGTTTTTATTTTTTCTTTCTGCTGCTTACGCAACCACCGCCTTCTCTGCCTTTACAGGATGCTGATCTTTGGCTTGCTGTTACCAGCAGTGTTCTCAAATCACCATGTGTTCTCCTGGTCTATCAAGCCCACCTGCCAAGAAACTTCTTTTGTTTTGAAGATCTTCCCCAGGACTTGGTTTTCTGTATCTATAAATAAAGACACTTAGAAGAGTAGGCTTTTAAGCTGAAATTCTAAGTGGTTTTCCCCTAATCACTACTACAGGTTTTTTCTTCAATATTTTCATTTTTTCTTCTGAATCTTAAAATTTTAACTTCAAAATTATATTTTAGGTCATATCCCTCTGAAATTAAGGTTAGAGTAATTACAATTTTTATCAGACCTCATTTTGCTTCCAGATTTGCTAGTGTTTAAATATCTAGGATAATTGGGATGGAGATAGCTCAACAACAAGCAATTGGCCTGTTGTCATCATTTTTTTATATGAGGGATAACCTCTCTACTTTTATGTTAAGATACTCCCATGGGGAATATCCTGATGTAGATATCCCTTTAGTCACTAATAAATCTTTATTCAATATGTTATTTTATGTAGTTTGTTTATGTTACGGTAGAAAATCAAATGAAAGGGATAGTACGCCCTCGTAAAACCTGAAACTAGCAAAGAACCACAGCCAAACCCTTGAAAAAAATAGACGACTTAAATGTTGTCATAGACAAAAAATGGGTCAAAGCTGGGGTTGCCCAAATAGCCCTGGAAAATCTGGACCTGCCTTATTTTTCTCCAAATAATTATGACAAGAAAATTACATGTTATACACTATTTGGAGATGGCAGCACTTGACCCGCTGGTTGCCGGAATTTTTTGAATTATGACGACATCAACTCAAATTCCAATGCAGGACCTCCAACTGCTGAAAATATTCTTGCCAGCCAATCAGATGCCGCAGAATCCCCTCCTCCCCATCCTGAGCTCCCTTAAGACTTCCTCATTCCCCTCTAGAAACTTGTTTCTAGATAGCTTATTTTTACTCAAATAAAAGAAAGTTTTCTAAAAAATGATGGCTCATCTGGGGCTATTTGCCCCCATCTTTGAGTGATTAGTGTCTGTTATGGTCAAGGTTGCCATTGATTCCATGGCAGCAACCTTGCCCGCTCTGTACATGCCAACACCTTCAAATACTTTTTCTAATTTACCCCTGCAAATTACTTGCGTTCTGACAATTTTAACCTCCATCCCCTGCTATACTATCACTGGTGCCAAGATGATTAAGCTGTCCTCCCAATTTGGTCTCCTGCTCCTCAAAAAATTGGCAATTTTTTTAGTTTACCCTCATTGTCTCTCTTTGAATAATACAGCTTACCAATTTACTCTAACAGTTTAGGTTTAGTTAACTCAATGACACCTTTTGTGTCAAATCATAAGTTTTTAGTGGGCCTCCTAAAGGTCCTTTTGCAAACAGTACCCACTTTTCTTTACCTTTTAAATCTAAGCCTGAATGCTTTACATGGTATAGTATATAATCTTGTACCTTATTAGGCAAGACCTTACATATTCTGGATCCACAATTTTGAATTTACAAATCCCCCAAAGAGTTTTAAAAAGCCTGTAAATTATTTTTATCTTTTGCATATCATTTTTTCATCTATTTCAATAGCTTTGATTTTACAAGTAAAAATATTCAAAAGACTTGTATTTAAAATTCACTATAAATATAAAGTTTAAAAATCATCAGAATGTTAAATTATGATAATTTTTTAAAAAAATATGAACTCTAACAAACTTAATGTTAAGTCAAGTCTAAATAGTTGATGTTATTTTATACAAGAAGATGGTCCGCTTTTCAGTGGTTCCAAAGACCCTTTGTAAGATTTATGAATTCAAAGTTGTGGCTCCTGTAAGGTCTTGCCCATAGTGGTGCAAGGTTATAAACCAGCGCGTATAAGGCATTAGGATTCAGATTTAAAAGGTATAAAAAGGTTGAAACTGTCTGCAAAACAATCTTACAGAACCCTGCTAAAAACCTATACTGAGTTATGAAAAGAGTGATCAAGTTTAAGAACCCTAAGCAAAGAAGATAAAATAAGGTGTTCAATGGTGAACAATTGGTAACTAAAGGAATATCAATATTTGGATATTCTCCATCAGCAAATTGATACATATAACTATTGAAAGATTCCTTAAGAGAAAACAATGGATACAACAAGCCTAAGGCTTGTTGTTTTACTAGTTCCATTTGGTCAAGAAAAGAAAAAGCTAAACTTTAAAATAAATTTAATAAAAATTTATAAATCTCTAGAAATTAAGATCTCAAAGTTTAAATTTGGTAAAAGGATTGAAGGGTAGAAATCACTTAGAATTTTGGCTTAAAGCCTACTTTTCACAAGTTCTTTATTATATAGGCTTGTTTCTCTCAGTTTTGTGAAGATCAGCAGGGAGGGAAACAGCCAAGAAAAGGAGCAACTGGAGAAAACCTAAGAAGAACCTGGAAAAAGGAGAGCTGCAAAGCCCAACAGAAGTTGCAGATCAGCAACGTGAAACTGGAGAGCAGCAATGACGCAAGCAGGAGTTTTGAAAGGTAAAAATAGGTGAAAATGTTCTAACTTTAAAGTAGAAATATATAATAGGATAGAGTAGAAGACAGAGTGACAACAACAATTTGAACACAAATAGCAAAAAAACAAGATAATTAACTTTAAAATACTTAAATACTAACTCCCAATTCAAAATTTCAATATTAAAAAAAACTGGAAAGATTTAAATTGATTGTAAATAGCAAATATGATAAATTTAAAGATCCTGCCCTTTGGGGAAGGGCATGGCAACTCCAAAATTAATTGTATATAATCCAAACAATTGGGATAAAAAGTGTATGAAAGCCTTCAGCCTTCAGCTTTCATATATCAAAAATAAATTACTAGACATGAAAATGATAATGTGTAAAGCCTTGCTAAAAAATGTTAATTGGTTTTAAAATACCAAATAACCAGCACACAACTTATGTAAGCCCATATTAAAATATAATGAATTAAGTTATGATATTCACAGCTTTTGAGATAAACAAACCAAATTAAAACAAGAATAAACATAAGTTTACAATAATTTTCATGAATGACAATTATTCTCTTATACAAAGATCAACATTCTGAATGAAAATTGAACCCTGGACAACCTAACCCGTGAGCTGTCAGCCTTGAGGTTCCACTGCCCCTGCTTTTTGCGGCTGTAATTCAAAACAATAGATTTGGATTATCATATTGACAGTAAGAACCTGGCTATCTGTCCAGATATGGTAATCCTTGAGGACCCTGGCAGAAGTGGGAACAAGCTTGGAACAGCCTGGGGAGTGATGACTTATGCTAATGCAGTGACCTGCACTAATTCATTAGTTAAAGGCCCTAATAAGGTAGTACATACTAATTGTGATGGACATAGCAGGGTAATATGAAGAAGTCTCCAAGTGGTGAGGAATAACTGCCCAAATCCTTTAAGAAGTTGATGGTTAGCCACCACTGAAGCTTCAGATACCATTTAGTGAAATTTTCAAAAGAAACACTGGGGTTCAATAAGGTTATTAAACCCAACCAAATGAGTCCTAGATAGATAGCTTGCAAAAGAATCAAAGTGTCTTCAGTATAGAACTCTGGACATTGGAAAGTAACAACTGTCTTGGGTGTGGATTCTGCAGTAAAGACTTCAAGATTAGCAGATATTGGTGTTGCAACTGAGATTCCCCTCTTGTCTGCCAACATATCTCATAATACACAGGGGGAGCTTGATGAGTTGCCCCATGACATATCTAACAACATGGATCAGCCTGAAGGTGAGGTTGTATTGTGGGCACTATCTCTTAATTAGGAGCGCTGCCAATTCAACTTCTCTAATCCTCACACAATCTATTCCTTGGCTTCAAACCTTACATGAAACCCACCACCGTGCCACCCCCTGGTAGCCTTGTGGCTTTCCCCATATAGTATATTAGTCACAATATTGATTAATAAACCTTATCTTATTCTTCTCATTCTTGCCCTTTCTATTGCACTGATGTCTTCCCCAATTAAATACTGAACTATCATTGGTTCAGTTGCAATATTGGGGTAACATTAGGTGGCACCAACAACAAAGAACCCAAATCAGGGCCCCATCTTTAAGTTACAGTATAATTCAAGATCTGGTTATAAGAAATTTAGCAAAGTAGACCCACTACAGCATTCATTTGAAATAAAGTTATACCAGGAGATAATTTTAGTTTATTGAGTAATTTTTAGGGAGAACTCAACTCTTAGAGTTGAACAGTGAAAATTTCCCAATATGTACCAAAATTATCAACTAAGAAATACCACCTGAATCCATGGATTCTATTCTGTTATGTTATCCAAAGAGTACCTCATCCAGCACACAAAAACTCTTGTGTGATTAATTTTTGTGACCATTCTGATAAACAAGGTGGTATCAAGTGACTCTCAGATTATGTCTATTTATCAGTGTTAACTTGCATAGGGTAACCAAATCATGCTGACAAACTGGAGCAGCAGTGACCCATTTTCAATCAACAGTTTGATTTAAATCTGTCATCTTGGTTAACTTGGTTAACTGCTTTACCAACTTCCTGGATTTGTGATTCAGATGGGCAATATCATGCATTACAGAAACTAACATAACAGTAATAAGGTCTTTAGCCTGCAGGGACTTAGACCACTCATCTAAATATGATAATAATTCCCAAAATAGTTGTGAATATTGACAAATGTTTGGCTCCTGAAGAAGAATCTGTTTCCTGCTCCACCTTGCAGCTGCAGTACCCCAGATCTTTAAGAGTTAAATGGCATGCATCACTATTCAGTGAAAAACAATGGGGATAAAATAAGCAAATTGCCAACTGCTTAAGCAGCACTAAACCAAATTGGGTAGAGAGGCCCACTAATTTTGAGCCTTTGAAGGTATAACAGAAGGCAGCAACCAGAAATAAAATCAAGAAAAACACTTGGAGGGGAAAATATGAGATGAAAAATGATGGAGAAGGTGTGTACAGGGCCAGCCAAGGAACAGAAAAGGACTCAGCAGCAAAGTTTAATAGCATCAAAGACACATTGTCAGCAACAGGAGCCAACAGGCCAAGGTATTTCAACATGAGACTCAAACTTCTTTATTTTATTTTCACCAGATATATTAATCTATCTAGAAACAATTTTCTAGATGTTGCAACTGAACCAATGAGGATTCAGTATTTGGAATTGGGGAAGACAGCAGTCTAATAGAAAGGACAGAACAATAAGAATAAGATATTGTTTATTGTAGAATATTGCGAGTAATATACTATATGGGAAAAGCTACAAGGCCACAAGGGGGTGGTATAGTGGGAAGTTCCATGTAAAGTTTGGAGCCAAGGAATAACTTGTGCGGGAATCAGCAAGTCAAATTGGCAGCGCTCCTAATTAGGATGAAGTACCCACCATTTGATATTGCCATCAGATTAATCCATAACATTAGATACGTCAAGGGGCAGCTTATTGAGCACCCTCTGTGTATTGTAAGATACGTTAGCAGGCAAGTCTGGAAACTTAGTTGCAACACCCCCTTGCCCCCTGCTTGTTGTCAGACACCAGGACTGGAGTCTGCAGAAGGTCTGGGAAGGTCCACACAAACAACCTTTGTGTGGGGATGGCGCAGCAGGGGCGCAAGCGGTCATGGTGAAGCTTCTTGGTGTTTTCTTGGGCATCTTCAAGTTGGTAGGTATGATTGTCATAGACAGCAGCTATCTTGAAGAGCCCTAGGTGGTTGGGTTCCAACTTGGCAGAACTGGGATTGAGGGTGTAGACGGGGTCACCTATGGCATATCTAGCTTTGAGGTGCTTTGTCCCTCCTGCAATCTGCTTGTGTTCAATTTCCCAGGCTTTGGCACGCCATTGATCCAGGGATGGGGTTGTTACTAGGGGAGGCTTGTTGGGAACCTTGTACCGTAGCTTTCCCTGTTCAACCCCTGTCAGGTGTTCCAAAGGCCAGGGTACTGGGGCTGAACCCTGTGCTCCTGTTGATTCTTGCTCGCAGGATGAGTAGAGCAGTGGGCAGGTGTTCAGTCCATGCGGTGTTGGGGTGCTCTTGTGAGAGCTTGGCAATCAGTTGCACCAGTGAACCATTAACTGTTTCACGCGTCCATTGGTTTGAGGATGGTAGGAAGTTGTAATTCTATATTGGAGTGCGTTCTTGGCGCATTATGCCTTCATGACATGCCCAACTAGTTCAGGACCGCCATCAGTGATGAGGCGTTTGGGTTGCCTAAAGCAGGCCACAATTTTCTTGCCAATAAAGTGGGTAATGGTGGTGGCAGTGTGGTTGGTTGCTGCCCAGGCCACTGGCCAGCAAGTGAAGTAATCAATGGCAGTGATAATGTACTTCTTTTCCAGTCTGTCTTTGGGGAGTGGCCCCACAATGTTGAGGGCCCACTGCTCGAAGGGTTCCATGGCCTTGATGGGAAGGACAGACTTGGGGGTGCAGGTTTGGACGTGTTCTTTTTGCACAACACGCACATTTTGAGGAGGTCCAAGATGTCTTGACGCATGTGCAGCCACCAAACCTTATGTTTCATGATCTTGAAGAGGTTACGCCCTCTGATGTGACCCAGGGTTTGGTGGTAGTGCAATATTGTGTCTCCTTGTTGCGTGGTGGGAATGCAAGGCGTCTTTTCACTTGTCTCTGCCCAACGGCAGACGTTACCAGCATTGATGATGAACTGGATTTTGTTGTCCTTCATCTTGGAGATGGTTACCAAGTTAAGGCCCTTGTAGAGAGTCACCTCAGGAAAGAGGTAGAGCATGGGCTAATCTGGATCCAAACCATCATCCCCAGTGATGGACGCTACATAGAGTTGCAAAAGAGCGTCAGCTGTGACAAGTTCCTTCCCAGGCTTGTATTCAATGCGCAACTGGTAAGGGGATAGGCGCTCCACCCATCCTGCTTGGCAGTGTGTCAAGTGGGACTGCGTGTTTAAGTACTGAAGTGACTTGTGGTCCGTCAGCACGCGGGGTGGGAAGGTAGCACCTTCCAGGTAACAGCGCCACTTCTTGACGCAGTGTACAATGGCTGCCAATTCTTTATCATGGATGGGGTAGCGTTGTTCTGAGTCAGTAAGTTTCCTGGACTCATATGCCACAGGAAGAAAGATGCCATCATCAGTTTCTACCCGTAGCACGCCCCCTATGGCTCTGTTGGAGGCATCTGTCTCAAGTTTGTACTATCAGTTTTGATTGGGGAACTGCAGTACTGGTGCTGTTGTGAGCCTTTGCTTCAACGCCTTGAAGACTTGATCTCTGATGGGGGTCCAATGGAAGCACTGCTTGGTATCAAGGAGCTCAGGGAGAGGTGCAATTAGTTCCCCGCAATTGGGAATGAACTTGCGCATGTAGGCAACCATGCCAAGGAATGTTTGCGCTTAGCCCACATCAGTGGGGGGCGGCATGCTGGTGATTGCCTTAACTTTGGCAGGGTTGGGCTTTACCCCTTTGGCAGAGATGGTGTGCCCAAGGAATAGTAGCTCCAACTTGAGGAATTTGCATTTGGAGGGTTTAGCTTTTATCTGGTTTTTCTGAAGGGTGTTGAGGACAGCATGGAGGTGTTGGGGATGTGTGGTTTGATCTTGACTGAAGACAATAATGTTGTCAAGGTACACAACCACAGATTTCCCAATCAGTTCCTTGAATGATTTGTTCATCAACATGGCAAAGGTGGAGGGAGCGTTAGTCATTCCAAAGCTCATGACACGACACAACACTCAGATAACCTGCAGCGTGTGCAAAAGGCAGTTTTTGCCTCATCCCCTGGTGCAATGCGGACCTGGTTGTACCCTGCAGTGAGATCAATCTTGCTAAGACCTTTGCACCTGCAAGTGTATTGAACAGGTTGTCAATCAGCGGCAGGGGGTACTTGTTCTTAACTGTCACCTCATTTAGGGTGCAGTAGTCTATGACCAGGCAAAGGGACCTGTCCTTCTTGGCTACAAAGAAGACTGCCACCCCGCATGGAGAGAGCGAGGGGCAAATGAAGCCCTTATCAAGCGCGTCCACAAGGTGCTGGCAGAGGGTTTCATCTTCCTTTGGTGTGAGACGGTATAATGGTCATGCTTTAGGTAACAATCCTTGAAGTTGTACAGCGTGCTGGATCTCCCGGGGAGGAGGTAATTGTTCAAGTGTCTCACTGAATACATCCTTGTACTCCTCAAGGAGTGCCGCAAGCGCTGGTGATAGTGAAGATGTCAAGGGAGGGACCACTGGTGGTTCAGCACAGATAACTTTGACTGAGCATTGGTTGAAGTCTAGTTTTCCCCCCTTGAAATCATATGAGCCTGTCTCTGTTATTCTGACAAAAACAGTATCATGGAGCAGCTTGCTCATTTCCACAGGGTAAATCTGGAACCCCACCCCATTTCTGTTGAGGGTGATGACAGAGGTATCCCAATTGATGTAGGAACAGTTGTGCTGAAGCCAGTAAAGACCAGCAATCACGTTGTGGCTGAGCCCTGCCATGATTGGTCCAGAGAGCTTAACCTGGATGTTCCTCATTCTCACAGAGAAGGGTACTGTCTTGTGGGTGATGGCCACTCTGTGGGAGTCAGCTACCTGTACAGCTTTGAACCTGCTGGGCACTTAGTCTAATTGTTGAGAGTTGGCAAACGCCTGGTCCATCATAGTGTGGTTGGCCCTGGTATCTACCAGTAATTTGTGGGTGCTCCCACGGAAACAGAAGGGATAGGACAAGCATGTTACTTTATTTGAGGAATGGCTCACTTGCAATAAGGGGCCGTCACTGTGGACTTGAAAGACGTCCAGGGTTTCAACTTTGTGAATGTTGTAGTCACAGGGATTTTTTGCAAGCAGGGATTGAGAGGATGGGTCAGGTGGGGTTGTAAGGACTCTCATTGCTACAACCCCCAGGCTTTTCCCTGATCCTCAATCTGTGCTAGCTGAAGCTCCCCCCTTGCGGGGGTGTTTAGTCCCATTATCCTGCTGGCGTGGTTGGCGGCAGCCTACTTGACTGTGACCACTGCCAGGTGTGGTACATGGTTGGAATGAAGCGTCACTGGTACAGCAGAAGCCCATTGAGGCCTGGTTGTTAGCCTCCATGATGGCTTTATAGCAGTCATCAATGGGGGTACAGCAACCTATGGGGACCCACTTGCAGATATGGGGTTTTAACCCATTGACAATGAGAGTGAGTAACATTGCATTTCTGTTGGTCACAGCTTCAGGGGCGGCAGCAAGGTACTCAGGAACAGAACCAGTTTGCTTGATTGATAGAAGAGGAGTTCCCACAACAATGGGGGAGAAGGTTTCAATGTAACAAGACTTGGCGGCGTCTCAGAATGCCGCCCAGGTAACGCCAAGTTCCTGGCTGGCCCAGTTGGTGAACCACACAGAGGAGGGCCCCATGAGGCAATCAGACACAGTGGCAACCCACATGGGCTCAGGAACCAGGCAGATGCAAAGGTGGGTTTCAGTAGACTGGAGCTAACTGACAATGTTGGTCCCCTTGACGCCACCAGCAAAGGATTCTAGCTGAAGGTTGAGCATGCGCTGGGACAGGTCTGACTGGGGCAGGGTGATGCTGGCGTCACGCTGCCTGAGGCAGAGCCAATTGTACACGCTGGTGAGAACTAACTGGTCTTGATAGATGACGTACCCATTGGGGATGTCCCCCTTGGGGATTGGCAGGAAGGTCTCTTGTTGGGGAGTAGCCATACAGCCCATGCTCCATCCTTTCTTGGGGGAATTTTGTTTTAGGTAGGTTGATAACCTACTGCTGCTACCACTGTTGCAACTGAACCAATGAGGATTCAGTATTTGGAATTGGGGAAGACAACAGTCCAATAGAAAGGAAAGAACAATAAGAATAAGGTATTGTTTATTGTAGAATATTGTGAGTAATATACTATATGGGAAAAGCCACAAGGCCACAAGGGGGTGGCATAGTGAGAAGTTCCATATAACGTTTGGAGCCAAGGAATAACTTGTGCGGGAATCAGCAAGTCAAATTGGCAGCGCTCCTAATTAGGATGAAGTACCCGCCATTTGATATTGCCATCAGATTAATCCATGACGTTAGATATGTCAAGGGGCGGCTCATCAAGCGCCACCTGTGTATTGTAAGATACATTAGCAGACAAGTCTGAAACTTGGTTGCAACATAGAGAGAATGGGGAAAGTTTTAAGAGAGTTTAGGATGAGGGATTCTACAGTATATGATTGGCTGATTAGAATATCTTCAGCAGTTTGGGGGCTTACTTTGGAGTTTGAGTTGATGACATCATAATACAAAAAAATTGGCAACCAGCTCGTTGAGTGCTATTGTCAGGATACCAGGAGTACCGTGGGGCTCCAGCAGGTGAGAGAGGAGTTGAAGCGGGTACTGGCATGGCCCACCAGATGATGGGACCTAACTTTACCAGGTAGGAAAGAGCCTTCCCAGCCACAGCCCAAGGTCCAGTTGCTGGCAAGGCAGAGTCAATCAATCCTGTGAGTGCAAGGTAAAGCACTCCCAGGAATTGACTACTCTGGCCAGAGGCATCAGAAGTGGGGGGGGGTTGAGATGGTTGGTTTGGGTGTTGGGGGAGGTTCTATGGGGACCAAGTAGGCGGCAGGATTGTTGCACTTCCTGTTGAAGATCAAAGGGTAGATGGTGATTGCTTTGCCATCACGGATAATTTGGTAGGGTTCCTTGGGTGCGTTTGGGCAGGTGTACCACTGCAAGTCTTCCAATGTCCAGGGTTTGTGGTCAGGATTGGTGGGATACTCAGTGAAATACACAGGGCTAAATGGAGCCTTGAGTGGGCAGTAGTAGTCAAAGGCTTCAGGTTTATTAACTGGAGTCTGACTATCTATCCCAGTAGAGGGGTGCTGACGCTTGGGTGTATGCAGATGGAAGAGTATCAAAAATAGGTATGGAAACAAATTGGTGAACCAAAGGTCATAACAACTTTATTTGGTAAGGATGACAATACAGAGCTTTTTCAAGTGCTTCTGATTTATATACTTACTCACATGCAGGTGCCTCTGGGTATTCTTCTGATGCTATCTGTGTGGCAAGGCTTGGTATTTCAGGTTCTGCTGTTTGGTTGGCTGCTTCATGGTTATTTTTGGGGTTTTCATGAACAGTTGTTTGGCTTTTTGATGGTCCATCTTGGCTTGGCTGGTCATTTATTTTGGCAGGTTTGGCTTCTGGGGTTTTGGGGGTTTTCCCAATTAGATCACCATTTTTGGACTGGTTTGACAGGCTCTCTTGAGCCCAAAGAACTTGATTAAAAAACGGGTCCCCAATTGGGGACCCCAAATTACTTAATGTAAGGTGGGCTTGGTCTGGGTTTACTGGGCAGCTAAAAATAGCCTGCCCAGGCCCATCCAAACCCACCAAGGCTCAGGCATAGCTTTTGGGGCCCAAAGCGGGCACCTTGGCTGCCACCAGGGCAGGAATGGTTCCCACACCTGGATTTGCTTTGAAAAGCAAAAATCCAGGTGCAGGCAACTCTCCCCCGCCCGCTAGCCCTGCCTGGTGGCTAGGAGCGGGTTTGATTCCCACCCGGGGCTTTGAAGCTGTTACTTTTGTAACACTATCCCCTTCTAAACTGAACTTGGCTTTCTTCTTCTCCCAATATTGGTGGACGGCATCAGCTGCGTTGGTAAGGTTGTCAGCGGGTTCCCAGGTGCTTTCCTTGGGCAGGTATCCTAGCCATTTGACATAGTACTGTGGCTTACAGTAGTGGGTGCGGTTGCTGTGTATATACTCTACTTCATGTTCAAGGGATCTCCCTACCAGGATGGGCAAAGGGGCAGTCTTCAGTCTCTGGTGGGGTAGGGACGTTCTGTCTTTTTTGAACAGCAAGAATTGATGGAATACGTCATGTATTTTCCAGGTGTCAGGTAACTTCAGACAGTAAGCTACTTTGCCTACTTGGCACATGATCTGGTAGGAGCCAATTCTTTGGTGAGCTAGCTTCCGGCATGGGACATTTAGGGGTATGTTCCTTGAGTCTAGGTAGACCTCATCCCCAATCTCTAGTGGCTTTCCAGGGGTGCACTTTCTATCAGCAAAGGCTTTGTAAGTCTGTACTGCACGGGTTAGATTTTGGGAGAAAGTCATCTGGGTTTTGTGGATGTGTTCCATCCAGGTTTTACCCACTTTGTTAGACTCCTGGTTTCCAATCTTGGGGTCCCAAGTGGGGCCAAAAACCGTAATTATCTTTGAAGGGGGACATCTTGGTGGATGCGTGATCTTTGCTATTGTAAGCGTATTGGGCTGTGGGTAATAGGTCTGCCCAGTTGTCTTGATTGGCGTTTGCATAGCATCAGAGGTGCTGTTCCAAAATTTGGTTTACCCTTTTAGTTTTGGCCGTTGGTCTGGGGGTGATAGGAAGTGGACACACATCTTTTGATTCCTAGGTCTTTCATCACTTACGCTCAATAATGAGATGTGAACTGTGGTCTTCAGTCTGTCACTATTTCCTCTGGGGTTCCATGTTGGGTGAGTATTTGGTCATGAAAGTGTCAGACAGTTTCAGCAGCAGTGCAATGGGTAGTGGTGGGGACAAAGTAGGCCAATTTGGTGAAGTAGTCAACCATCACCAGAATTGCATTGTAGTCTTTGGAGGGTGGGAGTTCAACTATGTAATCCACAGATACCAATTTCCAGGGGCCTGAAGGGATGTCTAGGGGGCAGAGGAGGCCTTCTGGCTTAGAGCGTCTTGTTTTGGTACACCCACATGTTTCACAGCCCTCAATGTAGTTGATAACATCTGCGTCTATCTTGGGCCACAAGTAATTCCTTTTGATGCTTTGAAGGGTTTTGTGGCGGCCCAGGTGGCCAGCTAGTTCCAAGTTGTGATAGTCCTTTAGTACAGAAATCCGAGCTAATCCTTCTGGTACATAGATTCTTCCTCAGAACAGTAGGGTGGTTTCTTTTAGTGAGTAACCCCTTTTGTACAGGGGGCTGTCTAGTTGTGTTGAGAGTTCTGAGACCATAGTTTTTGCAACAGGGTCCTTTGCCTGGGCTTCTAATACGTCCAATTTCTTAGCAACAATTTTCAGGTAGTTTAGATGTATTCTCCCACTGGTTGTATCCAACAGGGTGTGGGTGTTGTGATCTCTCAGCTTGGTGGAGGACAGGATCAGGTCAGCTCTTCTACTTAGGGCATCTGGGATAATATTTACTTTTCCAGGTTTATAGTCAATTTCTAGTACATAGTCTGCCAGTTCTAGGGCCCATCTTGCTTGTTGTTGGTTAAGCTGCTGTGGTTTGAAAAAGTAAACCAGGTTTTTGTGATCTGTTAGGACTTTTACTGGGTGCTCAGCGCTGCATAGATATCTGCGCCAGTGCTTCAGGGTCTTCATTATAGCCAGTATTTCCTTATCATATGTAGGATAATTTCCTTCAGCAGGGATCATCTTTTTGGAGTAATATACTACAGGATGTAGCATACCATCCCCTCCTTCCTGAAAAAGCACCCCTCCCAGGGCAAATTTGGAAGCGTCGGTTTTCAGAATGGACAGCTTTGTGTGGTCAGGCATGGCTAACACAGGTGCAGAGGTGAAGGCCAACTTCAGGGCTTCAAAGGCTTTAACACAGTTGGGGGTCCACTCAAACTGGACTTTGTCTGAGCAAAGGCGGGTCAGGGGCAGAGTAATCTGAGAAATTTTTTGATGAAATCTCTACAGTAGTTTGCTAGCCCCAGGAAACTCCTAACATCTTTCCAACAGGTAGAGGTGGGCCAATCTGTGACCGCATCCACTTTATCTTGGGCCTTGGCAAATCCACCAGTTTGTACTACATAGCCCAAGAATTCTACTTCAGGTTGGAAGAACTCACACTTCTTGAGTTTGACGTGAAGGTTGGCTGCTGCTAGTTTCTCCAAGATGAGGTCCATGTGGCAGAGGTGGTCTTCATGTGTTTTGCTATATATCAGAATATTGTCAAGGTATTCTCCAAGGACCAAGTTAATCATCCTCTGGAAAGTGCTAGGGGCGTTGCATAGCCCAAAAGACATGACCAGGTATTAATATAGTCCATATTAAGTTTTGAAAGCCATTTTATATTCATTGCCTTTTTTGATTTGGATTTGGTTAAAAGCGTCTTGGAGGTCAATCTTAGAGTATACTTGTGCTCCAGTCAAGACATCACATAGGTCATTGGCATTAGGTATGGAGTATTGGTTTTTTACTGTGATTTTGTTCAGCTTCTGGTAGTTTACACAAGGTCACATTACCCCATCTTTCTTTCCAACAAATAGTAGGGGGGAAGAGCATAGGGCCTTTGAGACTTGGATAAATCCCTTCTTGGTCATTTCTTCAATGTACGCTTTCAAGGCCATCTGTTTTTTGTGGTTGCAACTATAGATGGGGCCGTGGCTGGGTTGCGTATCAGGGAGTAAGTCAATGGCGTGGTTGTAGATAGAGTGTTCAGGTAGTTGAGTCACCACCTCTTTGCTGAAGACACTGGCCCATTTCTTGAGGACTGAGGGCAGCTTCCCTGAGCAAAGGTCCAATTTCAAGGTCATGAGTTTGGTGGGGGGTACCAAGTGTGGGCTCAGCTGAATGGGTACAGTGTTGGGGTTAGGTCCCTTTCCCAGGGTTACAGTTTGGTCACAATAGTTCAGGATTGCACCATGCTTGTCAGCCCAGGAGTCTCCAAGTATCAATGGGTGTGGTAATCCTTTCAACAAGATAACAGACAAGGGGTAGTTGTTTTGCCCAATCTTCAGCTCCAGGTATTGGTTATATTCTTGGCCAATGTCAGTTGAGCCATTTCCCATAGTGACTTGGAATTGAGTATCTGAGGGGGTGAGGGGGTGAGTTCCAGCTTGGACGCTAATGCGGGGTCAATGAAACTTTTGTCAGCCCCTGTGTCTAAGAAAGCCTTTTTGTGAAATACTTTATCTCCCACTTCTAGGATCACTATGATATACTTATAAGACTGAGAGGTAGTGTTTAATTGGGCAAGGGAGCCTGAAGTTTGTTTTCTTCTGGGACAGGCCCTGATCTGGTGTCCTGCTTCATGGCAGTGGAAATACAACCCGTCTCTGTAATATTGTTGCAACTCCTTGGGTGTCATGGCTGGTCTGGCCGCAGTGGGGCTTCTGGCTATTCAGGGACCATGGGGGGCGGCGCTGTGGGTTTCTTGGTTTAAGCTTAGTCCTTGGAAGAGCACAATCAGTTATTCTAACCCAATTGTGTGTAGGGGTGGTGGTGCTTGAGGAGGTCCTTTAACCCTGGGTTCACGCCTTTTCTGAATAGGATGGCAGCCAATTTGTTGTCTAGCATAGCTCAGGTCTGTAGTTTGGTGAACTCTTCTACATAGGTCTGAAGTGGGCGGCTGTTTTGCTTGAATTCTAACAGGGTCATGAAGGCAAAGTGACAGGTATTCTGGTCCTCTACTGTGGCCATTAATTCAGCCTCAAATTGAGCATAGTCTAAGCAAAACTCTACGTTGTTGGCGGTGGCTTTGCTGAACCAGTCTAGGGTGTCCCCTGTTAGCATGTATGCTACTCCCAAGACTTTGACTGTGTCATTGGGATAGACGGCGGCATTGGCTAGGAAGTGCAGTTGTAGTACCAACATGGCTCTTCTAGCTTCCTCTAGGCTGAGCTTGCCCATCTGGGGCATGATCACATTGGAGGTGGTTTGGTTCACAAAGACGTTCTGTACTTGAGAGGAGGTTGCTGCAGTTAGGTCTTTGCTCTGTGGAGCATCCTTAGAATCATCCAAGGTCCAGGTTGTTCTCTTCCACATGGAGGAGATTTAGTATTATAGCCATAAATAACATTAATAAGTGATAATCATAAAAACAAACATACAAGTAGCCCCCAAGTGCTAATAACATCTTGGGGCCCAGGTTACCAAGTTTGGGGTGGATTGTCATAATGTCAGGATACCAGGAGTACTAAGGGGCTCTAGCAGGTGAGGGAGGAGTTGAAGCGGGTACTGGCATGGCCCACCAGATGATGGGACCTAACTTTACCAGGTAGGAAAGAGCCTTCCCAGCCACAGCCCAAGGTCCAGTTGCTGGCAAGGCAGAGTCAATCAATCCTGTGAGTGCAAGGTAAAGCACTCCCAGGAATTGACTACTCTGGCCAGAGGCATCAGAAGTGGGGGGGGGGTTGAGATGGTTGGTTTGGGTGTTGGGGGAGGTTCTATGGGGACCAAGTAGGCGGCAGGATTGTTGCACTTCCTGTTGAAGATCAAAGGGTAGATGGTGATTGCTTTGCCATCACGGATAATTTGGTAGGGTTCCTTGGGTGCGTTTGGGCAGGTGTACCACTGCAAGTCTTCCAATGTCCAGGGTTTGTGGTCAGGATTGGTGGGATACTCAGTGAAATACACAGGGCTAAATGGAGCCTTGAGTGGGCAGTAGTAGTCAAAGGCTTCAGGTTTATTAACTGGAGTCTGACTATCTATCCCAGTAGAGGGGTGCTGACGCTTGGGTGTATGCAGATGGAAGAGTATCAAAAATAGGTATGGAAACAAATTGGTGAACCAAAGGTCATAACAACTTTATTTGGTAAGGATGACAATACAGAGCTTTTTCAAGTGCTTCTGATTTATATACTTACTCACATGCAGGTGCCTCTGGGTATTCTTCTGATGCTATCTGTGTGGCAAGGCTTGGTATTTCAGGTTCTGCTGTTTGGTTGGCTGCTTCATGGTTATTTTTGGGGTTTTCATGAACAGTTGTTTGGCTTTTTGATGGTCCATCTTGGCTTGGCTGGTCATTTATTTTGGCAGGTTTGGCTTCTGGGGTTTTGGGGGTTTTCCCAATTAGATCACCATTTTTGGACTGGTTTGACAGGCTCTCTTGAGCCCAAAGAACTTGATTAAAAAACGGGTCCCCAATTGGGGACCCCAAATTACTTAATGTAAGGTGGGCTTGGTCTGGGTTTACTGGGCAGCTAAAAATAGCCTGCCCAGGCCCATCCAAACCCACCAAGGCTCAGGCATAGCTTTTGGGGCCCAAAGCGGGCACCTTGGCTGCCACCAGGGCAGGAATGGTTCCCACACCTGGATTTGCTTTGAAAAGCAAAAATCCAGGCACAGGCAACTCTCCCCCGCCCGCTAGCCCTGCCTGGTGGCTAGGAGCAGGTTCAATTCCCACCTGAGGCTTTGAAGCTGTTACTTTTGTAACAGCTATCTTTATTAATTAATAAATAGCAAGTTATTCACTTATCACAATTTATTGGTGCAAAATAGGGTAAATCCAAATTTTTGAGAAGTATTTGGGCTACTCCAGCTTTGACCCATTTTTTTCAATAACATCATTTAAGTTGCTTAACATAGTTAAGAGCTTTGCAGATTTTCTTTGTTGATTTCTAGTTCTATGGGAGTGTACTATAAATTACATTTGATGTTCTACTGTAACAAGATCAGACATTCTAGATTCTCTTGGGCTGGGAGACCAGAATATTTTCCATTCAAAAGATAGTATAAAATAATGAATATGGCAAAATCAACTCCCTGGTAGTTGAATCCCTGATATCAATTATTAAGTAAAGTGAGAATTTTTTCTCTTCTGATTGACTCCTGAAAGTTGACACTTTTTAAATAAAAGTACTTGATGTACTGAAAATTTTCAAATTAAAAAATAATCTATACTGCTATATTATACTAAAGTGACCTCACAAAGCTAAAAAATGCAATAAAAACATACTCTAACTAATATTAATAAGGAGAAATAACCAATTTTGTCTCATTTTACTATGTAATTTACAATTTTTATTACTATAAAAATTAAATTCTAATTATGCAAAAATAAAGACAAACAAAATAAAATTAAAATAAAACCTATTAGAAGATCAAAAATCAATTAATTATACTTTATATAGACATAACTGAGAATATATTATGTTTTACTAGTAAACTAGCAGAAATTAAGACATTTCATTCACTTTTGACTGTAAATATTCATCTGAAACTTACCATTTATACCTAAAAAGATTATTAATACAAAAAAATAAAAATAAACTAAAACAAAGAACTGTATGCAAAGCAAGGCAAGGTTTATTCCTCAGAATTTTTAGCTTTCTTCATCTTAGCCCCTTAAAACAGGGCAGTTGCAATTATTTCAAGCTGCTGCTTGAGCTCTTAGGACTTGTACTTCACCTTGGTGGCAGTATGAATGGCTTTGATAAAGTGGGTGGACTTTGTTAAAGGCTTGGTGGGGAAACACAGTTAGCAAAATATTGGAGCTTAGAGATTTTTATTGATCATTTTAGAGGATGAAAAAGAACTTGCTGAATATAAGGTTCATTAAAAAGGGCACACTCAAGAATTAACTCATACAGCATGGAATATCCTCCATGTCAACAATCCTCAAAAATATTTCTTATTTTATTTATTAGAGGATATTATTTTCTGGCTTAAATAGTTGATACTGATAATAAAAGCAAGTTTTATTTTTATTTTGAGTTTCCAATTGAAATTATAAAAAAATAAAGCAAAAATAATTTTTAGAATTGTCAGCATGTATGATGTTCTATGCTGTATGAGTTAATTCTGGAGGTTGACATTAAAAAGAAGGACTTTAGGTGCCTGTGGTAGGCCTCAAGAGCAGGCATGGTTTATGGCCCCCTTGATAGCATCCTGGTAGACATTTCAGGATGCCTTGACCCTGGCTTTATCTCAAAGTTTGATGATTATCTTACCAATCCATTGGGGCTCAAAGTACTCAAAAAGGCCTGAACTCTGTGTGCTTCAATATGTAAAGATCCTTGGAGAGAACCTCAAACACCTGTGCAGTGTGCTCTGGCTTTAAAAAAGCCAAGACACTGAATTCTACCAGCACAAAATTTCAGCTATCTGAGGTATTCCTGCAGCTCAACTTACTTAGATCAGCATTGATTTGCACATTATGAGCAACTTCATGACAGGGATGAAAGTGACATTCCTTCAATTTCTTGTCAAACAGCTGTTTGTATTCATTGAACTGAGAAGGCTAAAAGTCCATAATGCATAATTTTTGGCCAAGAGCTCTAAGTCTTACTTTTTTGGCATCCATGGCAGCCTGGTTCTTGTTGGCATTGGAGAGGAGGGTTACCACAGGTGTGAAGCAGGGTCTTCTTGGCATCATCTTCAGAGAACAGGGCAGCAAGCACACAGCAAAGAATTTTGAAAGCCCTAGTGTAGATGGTGTAGAGTGCCTTCTCCTGGAAGGTCACCAAGGTGTGTCCTGGGTCAAAGCCAGAGACTGGCTGGGTTGGGATGACATCTTTAGGTACACCAGTTCTATGAAAAATTCAAAATTGAATCCTTGGATGATTTCAAAAGGAAGGATATGAACCAAGAAAGTATTTATTAACACAGAAAAAAGATCCCCTTAGAAACCTTCTGTGATATAACTTGTTCTTGTCCATGCTCTGCTCTTCTTAAAACCTCTTGATTTTCCACTGTTTTTGAGTCCTTTTGAACAGAAACTCTTTCAGAAAGGACTTCTGAACACTTGAGAAGATATTTGGCTATTTAAAAATAACAAGAATTGTAATCATCAAGATTCAGATTAAGCACTCAACAAAGTTCCTGCTTTCAATCAAAAGTTTTGTGGAAATCTCCTTCAACTTGCCATTCTGTCTCCCTCTTATAGTGCCAATTTCCTAATGTTTCCGCCTTCATAATTGCTTTATTTAAAATATTAAACTATTGGCACTCACTTTTTCCTATAATAAAATAATCTTATAACCTTAATTTCTCAAAAGCTTAAAGTATTAAGTCACTATTTTATTGCTTATACTTTAAGATTTTGGCTTCCAGCCAATCATATTTATCAGTAAACATGCCCTCAACTCAAACAATGATTCAAGTATTAAGAACTACATCATTTCTGAAGATCTACCTTAATCCAACTAGGAAATCAATTTCTATACTCAATTAGCTCAAAACATTAACACTTTGCGCATCAAAGTGTTATCCGGTTTCATGTTCCAGCGCCAATCTTCCCTATCTTCTGATCTATACTTCTTAAATAAATAGCTCTTTATTTATGTATTTATTTATTCTTTGATTCTTTATTTATTTAATTTCTTTTTGTCATTCTATTCATTTTATTTATCTCTTTTAATCTTTTTCTTTTCATCTTACTCTTTTACTTTTTAATGGATTTCTCTTTTCTACTATCTTTCTTAGTCATTATAGATGACTTTCATCTAGTACTTCTACTACTTATTTTCTTTTTGCCCTTACAGATGAATTTTATATGGGCTTTTCTACTACTAATACCTTCCAATTTGTGCTATCTGAGCTTCTACTCTACTTTTCACTACAGATGTCCTCTATATTAGAGTTTCTCATATAGCCACTACAGATGTCTTTCATCTGGCCTTTTTCACCTTTATGTAGCTATCATAGGTGTCTTCCACTGAGGCTTTCAAAGTCAAGCACTCACTCTATTCCAGCTACTTTCTTCTCCTCTTTGCTCCCTGAGTGGTTAGCTTGGGAATTTGCAGAGTAACCAACTCCAAATTCTGGGTATTTCTCTGACTCCTTGGGTTTAGCAGCTTTTTCTATGGACAGCCAGCTCTCAGGTTACCACAGGCATTTATAATTGAACTGTGGTAAAAAGGCTCTTTCTTAAAACCACCCAAAAGACATAGGAAGATAAATTCTCATACTCTTTTTTTAGAGGCAAGAATGACCTAACAGAATTCACACCCCAGCTGGTATCAGGATTTCAGTGCTGCTTCAACAGTTCCTCATTGCAGGGGCCACCAATTATTACCCCCCAGTTGGTCTTCTAGAAGTGCAGCCCTGCTATAGCATTTTCACTTTCCAAGGGAAACCCAGCTGTATTGTCACCCCAGCTGGTCTAGTAATACTTACACTTTTTTAGTATAACTATCCCTGGGTATTTTATTTAACCTTCTTTGGTATTGATAGAGGATTAACCTAATGACACCACAAGGCATAATCAAACTAGATATAGAAAACTCCTTGCCTCTCTAAACTTAACCTCTCTTTATTGTGGCCAGCTTGTGACATTTCCTGAAAAACTTCCTTTTGTGTGAATTTTCACAATTCTAACCAGAGCAGTGCTGGAATGGCCAATCTGATAGGGCAACTAAACAAAGAAGGGTACATAAAGTATGGGAAGTAATCATGAGAAGCCAACAGAAGTTGTAAAGTTACTATCCCCTTTAGCCCTGGATAGGACTATTTATCTTCAATGTATGAAGAAAACAGCTCAAAATTCAGTCAAATCACTTAATTCCCTTGAGGATTTAGCCCACATATTTGACAAAAGATTTGTGTTGACATACTCTTCCCAGGTGTTAAATACCAATGCTCTGGATTTTTTTCCTACTTGAAAGGAATCCCTGATCAATTTGGACTATTTTTTGTCTTGGCTTTGCCCCCATTTAAAACAAATGAAGGTTAAACAATCAGGGTGCGCTTATGCCAATTCACTAAATTCCATTCAGACTAGAGTTAATGACATCCTGAAGTGCCCTTTAGGTATCAGCCAATTGGAGGTTGAGTTGGAAATTAATGAAAAATCATCCAAGCCTCCTGAAACTCCTAGAAAAAATTCTATTCTACCCAATCAAATGCCAAACTGAGGTCAGGTGACCTCCAAATCTAAACCTTGTGTCTTAAAGCAAGGCAGGGGACTTCTAGTCCTCTGCTTGCTCATTCTTAACAAATAAATTTTTGGCTTTAAAAATCTTTAAATTTTAAGTTTTTGGGCCCCCTTTGGTTGGCCCTATCATTCTTTAAAGTTGTTAGTAAAGGTCATATACTTCCCTTACCTTATATGTTGTCTTTCACTTTACAGCGTCCCACTTGAAGCTCCTAGAGTCAGCATTAATAATAGTGTTAAAGCTTACCTTAGTTGCTTTCAAAACTTGACTTTGATCTTTAAATTAAGTATTGAAGTCTTTATATTTCTTTACCTTAAGCTTGAAATTGTTTTGCTTTTGCTTTGCTTTTGCCCCAGCGCTGTCTACACCTTACCTAAGCCTCCTGCTTGACCTCTGTTGCTCTCAAACCAATTTTGGGTTTTTTTTTCTTCAGACTTTGATTTCCTTGCCAAGGCTTTGTGGAAAACACCAGTTAGTTAAGTTGGCGTTATACAAATCATGTTGGTCCCTGTGGCAAAGTTTGTGGTGTTCACCTTGGTACCAGTTCTTGTGAGAGAGAGGGGCTAAACTAACTAAGTTTGGCTCCTGTCCCGGTGAAACAAACCACCAGGGTGCCACCCAGTGGAGAACTGGGATGGCCGCTCTAAGGGGGGACCAGAGGGAGGACACTGGGGACAGTTGGGGGAGGTAGGAGTTCAATCCCATCAACACAAGGCCAGTGATTACCCAAGGGGCCCAAGAGGCAGCAGGAGGGGGCACCTTGGGAACCCCAAGGAGAACTGAATCACTCTTTTCCAGGCTGGGGAGAGAAGGCATTGATATTCTCTCTTCCTCAGAGGAGGGCGAGATATAATCAGTAACATCCAAATCTAGGTCATCACACATCAAACTTTTCACCACGGTCTCTCCAGAGAGGAGGAGACCACTAGGAAAATTCAGGAGGCTGGAAGTATCTTAACCCACAATTCAAGTGAAGGAAGAGATCTTTGCCCACAAGTCTGGCAAGGTAGACCATAGGAGCAACAAAAAAAGAGCCAAAGAAAACACAACAAACTTAATGACTGAGAGTATCATAGTTATGTTCTCCGCAAAATTTAGAGAATATTGGTGTATTTTTTAAAATGATTGACAATAAAATTTGGTCCAGGTAGGGTAACCACAAGTAAGAGTCAGAAAGGGGCAACAGAGTTGACTTGGAGAGCTTTAATGTAGTCTCGGGTGCCTTGGTAATCACGAGAAGCAAAAGTGGGTTCAAAAACAGAAGTTTTAAACAAAGATTTAAGATAATAATAGAAATTATAGAGAAAATCAATTAAAATTTTCAAGTTCAAGCACTGGTTTCAAAAGCAAAAACAAGAGGAAACAACAACTATATGCCAAGACTACTTCAGGAGGTCCCAGAGGAGATACCGGGTTCAAAACAGGTTGGTGCAAGGTAAGCTTTGAAAGAATGACTAACACTTTAATTTTTAGACTGTGGGAACTCCAAGCAGGGGTTCCAAACAAATTTTAAAAATCAAAAAAGGTGTGCAACAAACTTAACACTGTAATGTTATTGGAGAATATACAAGCAGGGGACTGAAGGTCACCTTGCTGAGTTAAAAGGAGTGGGTTGCAAGGGGAGGGGTCACATGACCTTTGGGCCTGGATTCAATTGGCTGGGGGAGAATTTTTGTTGAACAGGACCAGGGGAACTGGAAGGTTTCAACCTAATTTCTGCAGGCCCATCTGATTGGCTAGAAGAAGTCCCCTGCATTTGAAGTTCACTTGAGTTTTTAGGCATTGATGTGGCAATACTTGGTTGGTTGGTTCTGATAGTCTTTAAAAGTGGGCAACACCAAGCCAACAAGTAGTCCAAATTGACCAACGTTTCTTCCCAGGAGGGAGCAACCAAAGGCAATGAATCCGTGGGATAGGCCAGCACAAACCTCTCATCAACTGTGTGCCAAATCCTCTAAAGAATTAAGAGGTTTGGCTGGGATTTTTGGACCTTTCTTGGTGCAGCAGGGGAAGACTGTGTGATCTAATGCCAGGGGTGGCAGTGAATTTACTGTTCTGCTGATGATCTGGTCAACTTCTCCAGATCTCTGGAGTCAATTATCTTTGTCTGCCTCCTATGTAGGAGAAGATTCCTCTCATTTTCTGGTTCTGCTCAAGGATCTCCCTGGTTGTACCCAAGACCTGGTTGCCAAAGGAGGGAAGCTGATTAAGAGCCTCACCAGTGATGATCTAGAGTTTCCTCCTTCCAGTTCTGATCTTGCTGTTTCCCCAGAAACACTTGTTGCCCCGGTACCTCCCCCCTTTGAGCCTGAGTCCTCTGCCCCCAAGCCTAAGCTGGCCCCTCCCAATCTTGCCCCCAGGCGCACTCATTAGTTGCTTGGTGGTTTGGTTCTGATGAGCTTGGATTATTATCTCCCCCAGTTGTCCCCCGTGTCCTCTCTCTGGACACCCAAAAAGCAGCCATTCCAGTTCTACACTGGATGGTATCCTGGTGGATATTTCCCCTGGATGAGAGCTGGACTTAGTCAGTTTAGCTCCCCTCTCTTGCATAAGTTTCCCAGCTACCAGACATAGAGTTTGAAAATTAGCAGCTTGGAGTTCTTTTGCTTTATGATGAGTAGATACAGGGGTCAGAAAAGCACCATCACTGAATGTCAGGGATCCACTCATTGGAAAGTCTTTCTCCAATTGAATTGAGTAGAGCTCCCAAGTTGAATTTGATCAGAGTGGAACCTACTGGAATCCCTATCATTAACATGTGTAGAAGGTGACCAAATAGGCAGAATCTTCCCAAGAAGGGAGTGAAGTGGCTGAGGAGATAATAGACACTGGTGTACCCCAAGAACAACCAAGGGGCCTTGGGGTATGTCATAAATATGCAGCCTGGGTGCTGATTTCTACAAATAGTTAGTCTACTAATTCTTTATCTTAATACTATACCTATTGTGGTATAGTGACAGCCTGGGTAAGGACAGAAGAATATAAGAAGATAATAAGACAAAACTGGTGTTTATTTAGATAGTAGTGCACTTATATAGAGTGAGGCAGGGGAATTGCCACCAGAGGCAGGGAGGCACAGACAGAAGGACTTCCCTAATAGAGGAGAGTGGATTGACACAGCTAAAAGTCCTGCGCAAGAGAACAACCGCGTCCACGCGGCTTTCCTTAAGGAGGTAGATATAAATAACTTTGTTGTTCTATTTATAATCCCAGAAGTGAAGCCCGTGCCTGATGCCTATTTGAAAGGCAAATTGAACACCTGTTTTAGAGGAGTTTTAAACGTCTTTATCACTAGTAGAATCAGGATGCAATAGCGCAATTGTGTGATTGTTCCATTGCTTAATCCCTAAGTGGATAACTTTATGTCTAATCCATCCAGGATCTGCAACATTTCCCTCCACTGGATTAGACAACAGGTTTAAAAATGGCTGGCGTCTCAAGGTGACGGCTATGGTGAACAGTCCCTCTAGAAGAGTCATAAAAAGAGTCTTGAAGAAGGTACAAGTGGTAATTCCAAAGAGGCACAAGCATACCAGGCCAGTGAAGGTGGTGAAGGCAGCAGAGAAGCAATTAGTCCTGCATGATGTACACAGCAGCTATCTGGACTTGGGGGTTCACCTAGATCAGCTACTGGTGCCTCAGCTGGCCTTAGGGGGGACAGACCCATTGTTTGCTGCGCTGTTCCTAGCTTTGAGTGAGCCCAGGGAGGTGACAGGGACTGGGTTGCAAAAGGGTAACAGTATTCATTGGCGGTTCTCCATGCGGGTGGCAGAAGAATACTTGGAGGCTCAGCTGAAGGAATTCCAATTTGAGGGTTAACGGTTCTCAGTCTTAGAACAGGGGACGGTATCCAACATAGTGAAGTCAGTCCTTTGCGCTTGGGCAACACCTGGGGTTACTGAGGCTCAACCAGTCAGTTGGAAAACCTCTGACAACTTTGAGAAACGTCTTTGGCAAGCCTTCCAGGAAGTGTTGAAATCATATACAGTGGAGGGGACTGCTCATCTGGTACTAATGGTGATGACTGGCAACCTTGTTCTTTGAGGAACCAACCGCTGTGATACCAAGCGGGAGGAGAACATGGGGGTCTTCCTTGAGTGGGCCTTATCTGTTTTCTACAGGTTGGGTGGTCAGGTCCCAGTAGAGTATGCCCTTTGTGAGAGTCTTCTGTGGGACTGTATCTTCTTGGGGGTTGCCTTTCCTGTGGACATTGGGGTCAATCATGTGTCTTGCTCGGTGGGGCTTGTTGCCCAATCCTTGGTAATTGACTTAGTGAATCTATAGGCAACCAGTTGTGTTTCTTGGCTGTTGTTCAGGTGGTAGAACAGTTGGTGCGTTACTGGAAGAGTCTTGTCAGTCTCCAATAAACGCCTTGTTCTTTCATTCTTATTCCTCATACTTTGGTGCAACACTATTGCAAACAGGACAACAACCCATGGAATTTTTTAATTAGGCTTTTGTTTTTTTGGGTTATTGTCCTCATTGGGGCTCACTCTTGGTCACTAGGAGCAGCACACATATAATAAGCATGTACTATAGTGATCAATTGCCCAGAACAGGGCTCCTTAAGGATGTAGGAGTTGGGGCCAGTCTTCTGGATAACTTGAACTGGGCCTTGCCAAAGGGAGGCAAGTTTGGATTTGCGGCTGTACCCTCTATTGCTAAAGAAGTAGACTGAGTCTCCTACCAGGTAAGTGGGTAAGGTGGGGCGTTTAGATGCAGCTTGTTCTAGGTCCTGCAACTTATGGTTTAAGTTTACAGTGTAGGCCTCTGATTGCAAGCAATTAAGAGTTTGAACCAGCTTGTTGAGGTACGCCTCTGGGGACACAGCCAGGCTGGGCTTTACCAAGGAATATAGTAAAGGGGGAAGTCCTGGTTGATAGCCGTAGAGTAGTTGGAAGGGCGGCTTGCCAGTGGCACAATGGTACCCAATAATATATGAAAAGGTGGCTGCAGGCAGGAAGGTATCCCATTCAGTCTCATGTTGGTGACTGAGCTTCCAGATTATCTGGACCAGGCTCCCATTAGTGCGCTCTACCATGCCATTTGTCTGTGGGTGATAAGGAGTGGATAGTGTCCCACAAATTCCCATCAGTTGGTTGAGGCAGGGGATGATATAACTGGTGTAAGTTGGTACCATTGTCTGTCAGCAGAATCTGGGGTCAACTATGTTTGTATATGATATTCTCCAGGATGAACGTGGCTGTCATCAGTGCAGATTGGTTGGGGATTGCCTTGGCCTCTAGCCATTTAGTCAGATGGTCAACTGCCACAATGATGAACTTGTTGCAACTGTTGGTAGCTGGCAAGGGGCCCACTACGTCAATGGCTACAGTGTGAAAGGCAAACCCAGGGCATACAAGTCTGTGTTGAAGCTTGGCAACCTTAGGTCTCTCAATGTTGCAGTCATGACAGTTGGCTAGCGTATCTACTACGTCAGTGTGCATTCCTTCTCAGAAGCAGTGCTACTGTAGCAGAGCTAACGTCTTCTGTATGCCACCATGGCCAGTAGTCTTGTGAGCGGCCATCACTAAGTCCATGTGTAGGAATGGGCGTATTTAGGGTAGCCAAGAGTCTTCACAAAGCTCCAGGAGTTGTCTCTTAGAGACCTTGGTATCAACAGTTATCTTCTTAAGAGCTCTCTGTATCTCTACCGGCTCCTCCCCCCCACAAAGAAGGATCCTCCATAAGCTTGTCATAGAGAATGTCAGCCATGGGGGATACTAAAGCAACAGTGGGAAGGCGGGAGAGATAGTCAGCATTCTGGTGGGCTGCTCTGGCTTAATGAATGATTTTGTAGTCATAAGCCTGAAGTTTAATAGCCCAACACGCCAGACGTCCTTTGGGGTCCTTGAGGGTCTTCAGCCATGCAAGGAGGCATGGTCTGTTACAACTGTGAAATGTACCCCATGGAGATAGACTCTGAATTGTTGGTAGGAGTATATCACAGCCAGACGCTCTTGTTTGGTGACAGTGTAGTTCCTCTTGTGAACATTAAGCATATGCAAACAGTATCCAACAGGGTGTTCAAGTCTGTCAGAGTCCAGTTGGGAGAGAACACCCCCAATTGCAGTCAGACTAGCATCTGTATGAACCATAAACAGCTTGGCAAAGTCAGGGTAGGCCAGTACAGGAGCTGCAGTTAGTGTTTCCTTGAGAGCAGAACTTGCTGTCTTGCAGGCTAGGCATCAGAAGCAGCCCACATCAGCTTGAAGGAGTTGGAACAGTGTACTGCCCAGGGAAGCAAGGTTGGGGGTAAAGTGGCAATAATAGCCAGCCAACCCCGGTAAGACCTGGATTTCCCTCTTGCTTAAAGTCACCTGCATCTTCTTAATGGCATCTACCTTGAGAGTTACAGGACAGGGGCCATCACAACTGATGATGAACCCAAGGAATTCCAAGTGCTCATTAAAGAAGTTGCATTTCTTTGGATTCGGCTTAAGTGTAGCAGCCAACAGACGTTTGAACACTTTTTCCAGTGGATCCAAGTATTTGTTATAGATGCAAGAGAAGACGTTAATGTCATCCAGATAGACCAGGACATATGAGGGTTTGAGGTTCCCCATCACAGCGTCCATAGCTTGTTGAAAGGTGGCTGGGGCATTAGAGAGACCCTGAGGCATCCTGGTAGGTTGGAACAGCCTTTGGTTGGCAAGAATGACACACTTCTCTGGGTCATCTGGAGGGAGATCAATATGCCAGTAGCCAGGTATCAGGTCCATGGCCAAGAAGAACTTGGATGTGGGGACCCAGTAGGCAAGATCTTCTTGCATTCTCACAGTGCAAGAATCCAATGTTTCTGATTGAGAGGCAAAGTAAACCAGAAGAGGGGCATCAGAAGGCTCTGCTATAAAGGAACAACAAGTGCCAGGGTCAGGCACAGGCTTGTCAGGGGGGAGAGGAATGGGGGAGAGGAGGGAGGTGAAACCACAAATGCAGCCAAGGATTTCTCCTTGTCCTGGCTGCTTAATAGTTTTTTGAGTGATCCTCATTGTACCCCTCAATGCCAGAATCATCAGTGAATTCCTCCTTGCTCTGACTAGCCTGAGGTTTAGTTGCTTCAAAACCATCAGGAGTGATGGAGGGATTGCTATCAGGTTCCCAGGGAGACTCCAGGGTTCCTGCTGAAGGTGCAATGAAGGAGACATCCTCTTCATTACTTCTGTGACAGTGGTGGGAGTCAGGAAGGGGCAATGTAGTATGGATCTTCTGAGAGGGGGAACTATCAGCTTTAGCATTACCATGCAATCCTGTTAGAGTATCAGGGGTACTAATTGCTGAGGCATCTTCAAGGTTCTTGCTTAGTTGGTCCTGAAGGGAGTCAAGGAGAGCACGTTGAGCATCTAACTCATCTAGCCACTCTTTCTTTTCCTGAAAGGCCAGAACTAATTCCTCTTCCAGAAACCCCATCCATCTCTCTTGAGCCTTTATAGTATCCTGAAGATCAGAGAATCCCATGGTGCAGCTGTTATGGATGTCTTCTGGCTCAGGAGTTTTCTGTTGATGATCATAGAACTCCAGGGCAACATGCTGATTCATCTGGGTGGGTACCAAGGAAGAAAGTACATGTTTTATCTTGCTCATCTATAGAGCCATTCCAGAGTGGGAGTGAACAGCTTCTGATATATTTTGAGCAAGGTTTGGGGGGCCAGAGCAGGGGCCAGAGCAGCTATCCGTTTGGAGGGTTCCAGAATTAAGGGAGATTCCATCAGGAGAACAACCAGAAGAAGAAGGAGGAGAATATTAACAGCCTACTTCTTTCACCAAGGCAGGATCCAAGGAGCAGGAGACACAGTTCATGCCAGTTGCTTCAGCCATGGGGTCAGTCTGGATTGGTATCAAGGAGGTAAGGGCTTTTTCAATGGAGTTCATCCAGGAGATCATACTTGACTGGGAGCTGGCAATTTCCAAAAGTTGTTGGCAGTTAGGTAACCACTGGCTTAGTCCTAGTTGATCATAGGAAGAGCCATAGAGTCTACCATATAGAGAGCCAGAAGCAGTGAAGGTTAATCCTGGAGTGGGTTGGGAAGAAGGAGCCACAGGTATAGGCAAGGACATCTCTCCCTCCACAAAAACAAGGCCGCAGGGGTAGGAGGAGAGGAAGCTGTGGTTTGAAGAAGCCATGAGTGCCAATGTTGTAAATATGCAGCCTGGGTGCTGATTTCTACAAATAGTTAGTCTACTAATTCTTTATCTTAATACTATACCTATTGTGGTATAGTGACAGCCTGGGTAAGGACAGAAGAATATAAGAAGATAATAAGACAAAACTGGTGTTTATTTAGATAGTAGTGCACTTATATAGAGTGAGGCAGGGGAATTGCCACCAGAGGCAGGGAGGCACAGACAGAAGGACTTCCCTAATGGAGGAGAGTGGATTGACACAGCTAAAAGTCCTGCGTGAGAGAACAACCGCGTCCACGCGGCTTTCCTTAAGGAGTTAGATATAAATAACTTTGTTGCTCTATTTATAATCCCAGAAGTAAAGCCCGTGCCTGATGCCTATTTGAAAGGCAAATCAAACACCCGTTTTAGAGGCGTTTTAAACGTCTTTATCACTAGTAGAATCAGGATGCAATAGCGCAATCACACAATTGTTCTGTTGCTTAATCCCTAAGTGGATAAATTTACATCTAATTCATTCAGGATCTACAACAGGGTGAATGATAGGTGGAAATTGAGCTGTTTCAACATAAGGGGCATGTCTTTGACGCGGACCAAATTGATACCAAATTGAGTCTTCAGATTTGTCAGTTGGAGTTGGTTCAGGGATTTTGAAGTTAATATTTGCTTGCCCATAACTGATTAACACACAAAAAGTCCATACAAGGAAGATGAACTTCATGCTGTTGGGGAAGAACCTTTAGAATATACTAATCAAGTGTTTAGAATTGAAAATATAGATTTATTGGTTGATAGGAATAAAAGAAATTGTTGGAGCAATTTGGAAGGGAAGAATTTGCCAGTTTAAATACTGACTTCAAGTGAGGAAGGGAACATTGCGGTTACCAGGTGGATCTGCAAGAGTGATTTGAGAAGTATTGCCTTGCAGGACTGCAGCAGGCTGCAGCCTGCAATGCAAGAAGAGGCAGGTTGGGATATTGCATTGCAGTATTGTACCTTACTATGATTGGGGATGGTATCTGGGGCTGGATGAGAAGTATTTCTTTGGCTTGGGTGGTTCCCTGGGTTTGATTGGCTACCTGGGTCCCTGAATCTCTGGTGTGGACAATCTTTGCATTTATTTTCTGATTGATTGGCTGTTTTATGATTATCAGAGCCAAAATTTAATGCTGAATTGTTATCGTTGTTGTTATTGTTGTTCAGAACCTTAAATTTCAATTTTGAATTAGAATTTCTGTTTCAATCTTGGTTTTCATGTTCACTTTTGTTTTTGCATTTGGAATTGATTCTAACATATTCATTTATCAAATTTGAACATGTTTTTGAATTGATTACATTAAAGGATTCAATTTTGTCCTTGGCTTCTGATTTAGCATTTAAAAATGCAACTTCTGGTTTCTCAATAATTTTAAAACAATTAAAGTCTGATTTCTAATTTGTGTTAGGGATGGAATTCCTTACATTGAAAGGGTTGATAGAGCTAATTTCAGCAAGTATGGCTGGTTGGGAGTCTGGGATTCAATAAGTGGGGTGTGTGGGCAGGGTTTCCTTTATCTTGGGAAGGGCTTGCCACAGGAGGAGGCCAGATAGGCAAAATACCAAACCAATTGATGTATCCAAGACAAAGTCTGAACCCAGGAGCAGACAACAGAAAATATTCTCAGTAGTTAGGTTTAAGAGAAACCATACTGGTCCTATAATCAAAAGGAGGGTATGCACCCAGAAGATTCACCTTTCTCAGAGATAGAGGCAAAAGCCAATAGAGATAAAAGCACCAGCAAATTCTCCAAAAAAATTTTTGCTAGAAGCAGGTAGCTGCAAGGAGAAAAACTCCAAGGGACTGTCAACAGGGGGTACTGAAAGAGCTTTTTGAAACAAGGGGCTAAAAACATGTACTGATGGTTGTCTTGGGAACTGAAAATACAAAGGGGAGCTATGGGGGCAGTTTCAAACCTGAAACAGGGGTGAGGGCAGAGTGAGAGTGGGTTTGAATCCAGCTTCAGGCAGTTTTCTATTTCAGAAAATAAAGCACAGTAAATTTTGAGCTTAAAAATCTCAACCAAAACAAGAATATAGCAAGGGAGAAAATAATTGGGGGTTGTTAATTGCCAAATTTGAATTGAAAATAGGTAATTAAGGAGATAAGAGCCCCTTGCTCACTTTTAATGGTCAGGCTTGGGAAAATGAGGGGCTATGTGTAAATTCACTGCCTCCTTTGGCTTTGGATAGGACCGTCTTCCCTTGTCGCACAAAAAAGACCGCTCAAAGCCCAGAAAAACCACTCAATTCACTCAAAGATTTAGCTCACACTGTGGATGAAAGATTTGTGCTAGTATACCCTGCAGAACCCCCGGCTTTGCTTGCCCCGCCCTGGGAAGAAACACTGGTTAATTTGGACTATTTATTGGCTTGGTATTGTCCTCTTTTAAAAACAATCAGGACCACCCAATCAAAAGACGCCACATCAATAACCACAAATTCAACTAAATCTGAAATGGTTGGGATGCCTTCCAGTCAATCAGGTGGGGCTGCAGAAATTACATTGAAACCCTCCAGTCCCCCTGGCTCTGGCCAGCAAAATTTCTCCCTTGGCCAATTAGATGCAGCATTTGAGGTCATATGATCACCACCTGCCAAACTCACCTCTTTTAGCAATGCCAGGGGACTTTGAGTCCCCTTCTTGTCAATTTTCCAATTTATAAAAGTTTGGACTCTGTTGCACTTTATTTTAAATTTATAGTCTTGGTTTGGACCTCTGTTTTGGGTCCCCACCACCTAGAGTTTAAAAGTGTTAGTAGTTTTGTTAAAGCTTACCTTGTATTGACCCGCTTCAAACCTGGCATCTCTTCTGGGGCTCTGGAAACATACCTTAGTGTATAGTTCTTTCAGTTTTTGCTTTTGCTTTCAAAGTTTACGCTCAAACTTAAGTTTTCTAGTTAAAATCAATATAAAATCCTATTTTACTTTGACTTTTCTCTTTAAATCTTACATTTTTGAATCCAATTTTGCTCTCAATTGTCCCCAAGGCTCCTGAGTCAACCGCCAAGCTCCCCCACAGTTGTTTTCTGCCTTTCTCTTGTCTGTGGGTCCCCCAGCTAGGTTTAATTTTATAAATTTAATCCAAAACAAAGATACCTGCCTTACCCAAAATTTGAGGAGAATGCAGGCATGATACTCCCAGTCATTAAATTTGTAGTATTTTCAGTGGCTCCCTTCTTGCTCCTCCTGTGGTCCACCTCACCAGACCTGTGGTCAAAAATCTCCTCTTCTGCGCGGCTCATGAGTGAAGCTCCCTCTAGCCTCTTGAATCTGCCTGGCAGCCTCCTTTATTCTGGGGAGGCCATGGTGAAAAGCCTGACATGCGATGATCGGGATTTGGATGATGTTAGCTATGCCTCTCTTGCTCTTATGGGCAAGAAGGTGCCAATATCCTCCCTTCCTAACCTAGAGAAGAGTAACTTGGTACCTTTGCGCACTCCTGCAATGTCTCCTTCCGCCCCCACCTGTACCCCCTGGTTGCTCACCGGTTTGGCGCTGATGGCACTGAATGCTTATTTCCCTCAGTTGTCTCCAGTGTTCTCCCTGTGGTCCCCCCTTTGAGCAGCTGTTCCAGTCCTCCACTGGACAGCATCCTGGGGGTTTGTTTTGCCGGGATGGGAGCCAAACTTAGTTAGTTTAGCCCCTCTCTCTCACACTATGGTTGCTGGTCAGCTAGTGAAAACTTTTCAAAAATTCAATATCTGGAGATTTTTGGGGTTTCCAAGCTGTTAACCAAACAACCCAGGGATCTATTATTAGATCCAATAACATAATTCCTAGCAGTGGGAGGGTTGGATGGGGGCTCTAATGTTGCTAATTTTGGTTGGTTGTATTATGAAGCATTTAGGGGGGTTTTATTCCAGGATTAGAGAGCACATTTTTGACATGGTTTCATCCTAGGGGGCATTGCAGTGGGGGGAGTAGCAACTGATTTTTGAGAGTATGCCAAGGCATACTTTTCCTCCACTGTATGAGCCAATTTTTCTAATTTAGCGAGAGGAAAAGCAGAATTTTCAGGACACTTTTTAGTTTGCCTGGGGTGAGATTTCCTGCCAAGTACCAAGGGGGCCCAGGAACTTTACAATTAAATAATCTTAAGTTTGAATCTGTCTTGGGTTTCAAACTTGAAGAAATCTATCTGAAGAAAGTAAAGAAGGGACTGGTGGCTTTCCAAGACATTCCTAGATGAGTAACTGATCCAGAGGTCTGCAAACAGTTGCAGTCCAGAAGGCATCTAAGGGGATCTTCATTTTACTGAAATAAGACTTTCACGACCCCCACACATTTATAAGCATTTTTTTCATGAAACCTTTCCCCACATCTTTTACCCAAATATTGGGCAAGAGGAGCAATACAGACAGCACTGTAGGAATTTTGCTAGAAGCCAGACACCTGGTGATTGATGAACAAGATTAGCAAAAGGGTTAACACTTATAGCAAGAGGACAGAAGTTCCTTAGCAGTGAGTTTACTACACTCTTCCAAGAGTTGTATCACCCCAAGGAAGGGCTGATACAACAAGATGTCATGATGTATAGTGCTGATGCAAGGATACTAGTAAAGAAAGTACTGGATAAGTTTTCAGGGCTACAGTCATGGTACAATGCTCTGGGATTGAAACTCAGCCACTTGAAGGATGTCACCCTAACCTAGTTGGTCCCTGGCTGAGATCCAGGGCACGCCTCAGTGTTCTCCCAGGAGCACCACACTGACTTGAAGGCTTCCTTTGATTGTTCCCCCTTGATCATATAATGGCCCTCCACACAATCAAGGTATGGTATATAACATCAAATTGCTGATCTACCTGTTTCCCTACAGAAGAACAAAGATTGATGTTACTACTAGAAGCCTCTTGATAAAACAAATACAGCAATACAAAAATCTTGATGCCTGGCTTTAGGACCCTTTATAGAGTGGTTTTCAACACTGCGAAGATAAAAAATAAAAATAGAGGAATTTATATTGATTAACAATAAATTTGGATCTATTTCTATCTTGGTTAGCTCCACTGGTTTGAAAACTATTGTATTTCACTATGGCTGCCCTTTTACCTGCTGCTTTTTTACTTTTGATAATAGATTTCAACATATGCTTTATCACATGCTATATGGAGGCTAGGTTGTTTTAAACTTACGTTTAGACGTTGGAGTATTTGAGAATCTTCAAAGGCATTAGCAACATACTTTATTGGCACCAAGGGAAAAAAATTTCAATGCTTAAAAATCCAGGAAACAGTAGCATTGCTGGTTCAGTTTAAAAGAGGAAGATAAATAGAAGGAGCACGAGGTGAATGGGGAGGTTGGGATTCCTAATCCTTGGGAAGATTAATGACATCTAAAAACTCTTGTACTGAGGACATTGACGTAAACAAGATATTCCAGTGGGCTCCAGAAAGCGTATTAGACACGATAGTGGATGGTGGTGACGGGGGGAGGGGCACAAGCCAAGGTGAAAGTGGCGGAGGAGGAATTCCGCGGAGCTCCATTGCAACTTTGAAACTCAGAGTAGGACCTTCATCTTCGGCATGCTGTGAGCCCAGTATACATGACATGTTGATTTCTTGTGTTGTGGTTGAATCGACGTCTTTGATTGCCAATGCTTCAATGGGGGAGTATTGGGGTAGCGCAAGGCAAGATAATTGCTGAGGAGCAGTTTTAGAATCGGAATACTGAGATAGCGTCTGTAACTCTGTAACAGCAGGTGGCCAAACATGATATCTTTCGCTGCAGAGGTAGATAAAGGAATCTGTGACAACAAGCACAGCATGATCCACTGTCTTGTCAGGGCAAAGATAAGCAATCTGGCCTACAAACTTTAAGAAATCAAAAGTAACTTTGTCTACGACTACATCCTCGTCTGTGGCTTGGTCACACGGCAGATGCAATGCAGGAAGAAGTTGGCCATTCACGCGGTACAGCCCGCTGGGATGGTTGGGCCGAAGAAAGATCTGTGAGCGGAGATTGTGTACTGCCCAGAGGACATCGTGGTTGACCAACTTGCTTAGTCCAGACTCGTAAAGAATCTCAAGCAGACTGTCGAGGAATTTGGAGCAAAGCATCTTGTCTCGCACAAGGACAGTAAGTGAGGTTTGAGGAAGTTGCTCTCCCAGAGGAGTTGCGGAAAAGTTATAGAAGCCTGTCTTTAAGTTCTTGTCGTGCAGTCGGAAATGAAATGTGAGGGCTTGGCGGTTGCAGCCTACATCAATCCTGGCAAGAGAATCAAGAGGCAGGCGGAATTTCAACTGAAGATAACTCGCAGGGTCTTTATCAGCACCATGGTTTGAGTTAAAAAAATAAATGTAGTGGGAGCTAAGCAGAATATACAGTGGTTGCTCAGCCGGCATAGTTTCAGGAAGTGGATTTGCATGGCTGGTGTAGGCACGAAGAGACCACTTCGATGGAGGAGGGGTGTAAAACACAGGAGCTTGAGGAATGCATGTGACGGCAAGCCAACTAGCCAGGGACTCCCCTTCCGTTTCAAGGATTTGCAAGTCGATATAAAGGCGCAGAGCATTATTAACTGTCAGGAATGGTAAGGGCTGAGGCTGGTAACCAGGCAGCGTCTCGATCCACTCGGGAAGGCAGTTGGATTTAGGTTCTGATGCCAATCGCTCTGGTTGATTGGTTGATGATTTTGAGCCAAGAAAAGACCCCAAGTTAGCCATTATTTTGGACGAAGCCTGCGCAGGCAAGGCTGCCAAAGAAGGGATAACAGAAGGAGCCTCTTGTTTCTCATGTCCATAAAACTCTACTAAAAAAGTACCCTTGCACTGCAGACAGCAACGAGTACTCTCTTCTCCCGCATCATGCGTCTTGGTGCCAATAAAAAAACTAAGTAGGCTTGACCCGGCAGTGTTATCGATCTCTAGCCCCGGGAACTGTGTTACATCGCGCCTGATGAGGTGGAAAAACTTATCGGGAAGGATCCCAACCCAGCCACAAGAAAGACATTTGGCCTGTTTGTACCGGTCATGCACTAACCCGCGGTCAAGGTTGGCCTTGACAACATCCTTCAACAACCCCAACAGTTGGCGATGCAGCTTCATGTTGTTAACACTGACGTCATAAAAGACGGGAACATCGTAGCGGCTGGATTTAAACTCAGTTCGAACACATCGAGGCTTGTTGTGCGGAACTAAAACCCGCATAAGACTGCCATAGTCCCTTCGATTAAAAACATCATGCGTAGCAACGTCGACTTCAAGAATCTCTTTTTCTGCAAAGATCCAAATGACGCGGGAAGAGTCTGAAGGACGAATTAAACGCTCCGAGTTATCTTCCATTGTAAGCTCCTCTGATACAATTTCAAATGCTTCGCCATCAGGAAGGGCAGGGATTTCGGGCTCCTTGACTGGCAAGTCTTCAGGGATTTCTTCTGGCGAAGCTATTTGTACGTCTTTTTCTGAATTAGCCTCTGGGACAGAAGGGAGGGTGCTTATTACAGGAGCATCCTTGTTAAGTTCAGTCTGAGGCTGAAGATATTCAAATTTTGGTGTGGTTATGGCTGGATTGACATCTTTTTCGGGAGTTTGTTTTAGCGGCGAACGTGGTTCTTGTTGCCGTTGGGTGTGGGTTTGTGTTTCATTAAAAACCTTAAGCCAAGTGGTACCAGCTTCTTTCCGCATGGCCTCAATCCTCCTACGAAAAGCATCGCCATTGGAGAGAGGGCTGTTGGTCGAAAGGATGGAAGGGGAGTGAGAGATGATTGAGGTGGGAGACATTCTTCCTTTACTGGCACTTCTGGTGCGTAATGGCTTGGGAGTGAAAGTAAGCACTTGGTCCGTTGTGGATGAGGAGTGGGGCGTAGAAGTAAACTGTAGTTCATCTGACTCGGAAAACCTGACGGCTCTAACTGAAGGTGCAGGCTCACTTGCTTCAGATATCTTATCAATGACGAGATCTCTAGGAGTAGATGCATTTGACTCGGATGTTGGCTCCCTGTTGGCATCAGACATGGAAGTAGAACGTATGTGGGCTACCCTCCGAAGAACCTTCCCTTTACCCGGCGTCTTCTCTACTACCACGGTCTGTGGTTCTTTCAAGCAAGGCTCAGAACTCGAGGCAAGAACTGTAGGTTGCGGTTTAGATTTAAAAGGCTTCTGCCCATCGATGATCATTTCGTTTTCAGAATGCGAAAGAAGCTCAAAAAGCTCAGATGTGTAATCAATCTTTTCAGTGGGTTAAATAAAACTATGGAAGATAAATACCTTTTGGCAACAAGGATTGCCTTTGATATATAAAACTTTAAGGGAAGGCAGGTGGGAAAGACGGCCTACTTCAGAGATATTTTGAATCAAGTTGTTCTTGATATTCAATGTCTCGAGCGCCCATAGCTTGTGAATCCCTTCTAAAGAGACTAGTTTGTTATAGCTGAGATCAAGGGTATGGATGTTCCCAAGGATATAGTCTATGGAAGAAGCAGACGTAATTGAATTTCGAGAGAGATCAAGGGTATTGAGCATAAAAAGTTCCTTTAGGCCTTCAGGGATGGTGAAAAATCTATTCCCTGACAAGAAGAGTTGGCGACAGCTGGTAATCTGTAGAGCTGCCCTTTCTGAAAATTCAGATATACCATTGTTTGAGAGATCAACGACAGACAATTTTTTCCAGTAAGGGTCCTCATTGTTCATTAGAGATTCAGGAATCACATGGATGAGAATCTCTTCAGGGGTTGTCAGGACTTTGCTACAGATCAGATATTGAAGCCCTTTAGCAATAAGAGGCCAACCGTTTACTCTCTTCGGGTGCAAATTAAGCAACTCTAGCTTTTTAAGCTGAGTGAAAATGGCCAACGAAACTGGCTGAGTAAAGTTTATCAGCATCCCCTGCCTACTTATTATAGCACGAGGATCGAACGGACTAATATTTAGAGATCGGGTAAGAGTGAATCTTTTGTGTACGAATTTAAGATCACTTAAGAAAGTGTCTCCTGAATTGAAAGGTATTAAAAAAGAAGTTAGTGAACTTGCGGAAAGCCAACTGGATTTCACAGAGGTATTTCCTTTTGTTTGCCCATGCAAAATATCAAGCTCCCACTCTTCAAGATCTTTATGATCAAGCTGATTAAGTTCCTGTAAAACGTATGCCAGGTGATTCACATCCAAAACCAAAGCATCATTTTCTTGAATAGAATCATTAGAGAACAATCCAAAACTAAGAGTGGTTAAGAGGCTCGAGGTGGCATTTCCAGCAATATCATAAAGACCTTTTGAGGCAGGAGAATCGCCAGTCGGTTTGCCTTTTTCCTTGTAGCTAGAGACTGGGGGGTCGCTTCGTTTCAAATAATTTGCGAGATCACGTAGAAGAACAGCACCCGAAATACTCATCGCACAAGACCACACAGCAGCAGTGCTCTTTCAACTAACTTGTATCGCTTACTCTCCAATTAGAAAAGGCAGTCTATACACTACTGCATCAGGCATGGATCCTTCTTTTTTGGAACCATCCGCTCTTGCCACAATCCCAAAAGAAGATTCGTAATCGATCTCTTATAAATTCCAATATAAACTCTTTTTAAACCCCGCGTTGGCTGGATTCGACTTGCATCCTACAAGTTTACAACAAGCTTTCAAAAATACCTCATCTTTACACCAAAATCAACATCCAAGATATGCTATAAAACCGATTGGGGAGACCAACTAGTTTTAACTAAACACAATCAAAAGGCGTTGTTCCACTTAAGATAATTCGTTTATTAAAATGATAGTGATATGGGAGAAGCTTGCCAATATTTATAACCTAATATTGATACAATTTGTTAATCATGAAGATCATCAAATATGAATAATTAGGGTTGATCTTACACTATTGGCATTTCCAGGATTGATATGATTGGTCTATCACAATAATCCTCTCATTCATCAGATTAACACACTTCCCACTAAATTCATTACAATTCCCCTCTTAGAAGCTAGAAGGAGAAAATGTAGACAAAACCCAGAAATATACTCATCCGGTAGAAGCAATCAATCCATTCCCTCTCAGAGAATTTGCAGCAAACCAAAAGCAAAAGACAGCTCAAGAAACACATGCAAAAATCTTAGCTCTACCGTTGAGCACTCTTACATCAAACACAACATGCACCGGAACAGGCTAGAACAAACAGAAGACCACACAGCAATACTAGGAGGAGGAAGGAAGGATACACAAGAAGGCAAGAATAAGGCACACTCAAGCCCAGGTTTGTCAGGGTCCAGAATGGGCCAGACAAAACCCTATGTTACATAGGTTCAACGCCTGCAATTGAGCAATTGCGCAAACAATTGATCGCGTCGTTGATTACACAGATTTACCCAAAGGAAACTTTAATTCCAAGTGAAGAATTGAACCCTGGTCAAGGCCAAGCCTGGGGCAATTGGAAACCATCCTAAAGCCAAGCAAAAAAGATTTTAATTGGCCCACACCCTCTGAAACCCAGAATTGGGGACTTGGGTTGTCAAATGGACCAAAATCCCCCTACCAGCTTCCCCAGGGTGAAAATAATGAAAGGATCCATCTAAATGACAAATCAGGAGTCACCAATGGGGCCCAGCTTGAGAATAGCCCATTGACAACCAATAAGAAGTTGCTAGTAAGTCCAATTGCAGTTTCCCAGCAGGATATAGCTGGGAACACTGGCATCCCCTTTCTTTGTTGATATCTTCATCTAATAAACTTTGTTGGTTAATGCACACTGAGTATTTATACTTTGCAGGGGTTTATTACATTATTACAAATTTTATACTGCTGGTGCTTTCAAACAGAGAGTACCTCTAGTACTAACTCCAGCGCTGGGAAACGGAGCAACTTTTAGCTGCCTCCAACCAACCACTGCCAGCCTTTACCCCATCTCCTAGAGTGCTGGACCAATAAATAATTCCTGCTTCCACACTGCGCCCCTCCTTTCCTGGTGCTCCTCTGCTTCAACAACTTGCCCAGTCAAGCCTGACCATGAGCGCCGCCACAGGAGAACTTCCTCTCATTTCTTCCGCTTTATCATATGACTACAGTAAGCTTGGATTTGCCTATTTGACCATGCTGGGGCTCACTGAGCAATTGATACCCCACATGGGAGTGTGGCTTCCTTGGGCTACTACTGCCAATTATGTGATGCAGATGGCTCCCGTCATTTACTGGGCCTTCCAGGCTCGACCCTTCCCCTTGACCAAAGGTTCCCCTGGGAGTCACCCAGGCCATGACAAGGTTGGTCCATTGAGGATCACCATATAAACCCAATTGTGGAGACCAACTGGTTTTAACTAAACACAATCAAAAGGCTTTGCTCCACTTAAGATAATTTGTTTATTAAAATGATAGTGGTATGGGAGAAGCTTGTCAATATTTATAACCTAACATTGATACAATTTGTTAATCACAAAGATCATCAAATATGAATAATTGGGGTTGATATTACACTATTGGCATTTCCAGGATTGGCATGATTTGTCTATCACAATAATCCTCTCATTCATCAGATTAACACACTTCACACTAAATTCATTACAATGCAATTCTGAAATATCATGTTTTATTGAGCCAGACAATCACGTTCTGGAAGAATTGTCAAACCTTATAGCCCCCATGTTGACCTTTGTATGAGCCATAGGCACCTGTCACAGCACTCAAATGTTTGTTTAAAATAAATTTATAAATTAAACCTGGTTCTGTTAATTGACTGCTAAATCAGATTCTATAAACCATCACAAAGAAATGTGACTTTTAACCCCCAAACATTTGATTATGTCAAAACAGGTATATTAATTACATCTATTTCAAGGAAATCCCTAGTTGATTACATATGCAGCTGTATTTCTAAGCTATACAAGCAGTTGAAATAGAGCATTTGCCCCAATGTTTTATACTCAGGCACAACCCTATTTTATAAATCATTATTAAGATAGGCATAAATTGTAGCAACTAATACATAAGTCATCAACAATACTAATATCATTAATGCTATCAAAGCAAATATAATCAAGAAAAGAAAATATATATGTATGTCATGCATATTGTATATCACATATCCCCACAAGAGAAAGATATTATTATAGGCTTGACTCAATATTGGCAGTTAATCTAATTTACTTTCAGAGCTGTTGAGATGGACAAACCAAAGTCAGATCAAGCATAAGCCATATTAAAAAACATGACTAGTCAAGCCTTTTCAGTGACATCTGGGGACAAAAAGCCAAATATTTTTAATGCAGCACATCCATCACCAGAAATAAACATTGTCACACTCAAAGCTAATGATACACAACTGAAAAACTGAATGAATTACTGATACATGATATTCCAGATTCTAAGCAGCACATGAATGTATGTTTTAATGCAGAGAAACCATATTAAGAATACAGAAGTATCATATGTAAAGCACACAAGAGTTATACACACAGCAATTAAAACTAAATAAACAATATTTAATTTACACTTCATTTTGATTAAAGATGTTGAATATATACTTCTGTTGCAACATCTTTGATTACTCTCTCTCAGGGAATTAACGCCCCAAGTAGCTCACCAAATGGCTCACCAACTAATCATTAAGTTGGTGGCACTACTATCATTTGACCATCTATTACAAGGATCAAACAATCCAGATACTAAAAAGAACACAACTTGAATAAGCTTTGTGACTTAAGAGGAACATTACTCAGATAAGCCCTATGACTCCCATGACGTACATGGAAAGTATGTGGCTTTCCATGATACTATATATTATCCTATATTTATATCCAATAAAGTATCATTCTCTTCTTAATCCTCTCCTTTATCTTGTTTATTATACTTCCCAGAAGTATATACTCAACAGTGGTAGCACAAGTAGGTTATTCACACCTACGCAACTTTAAGGAAAAATTCCTCCTAAGAAAAGGATCCAGCAAATGGCCCTCCCTGCAGGTTGGAGAGACTACAAAGAAGGACAAGACGTCCCTGCAGGCTTTGTCATCTTCCACAACATCCTTGTCCTCATTGAAAGTATAATCTCCTCAACACCTGTAAACTCCTGAACCTGCCTCCAACTTCTACAGTCCTGCAGGTGCCTGAGATACCCGACATTGTTTTTCAATGCCTACACTCAGCAGAAAATGGGACATTTGCAGGTTTACGCCGGGAAAACGCCACCCTCTGGATTAAAAGCACACATAGCAAATTTACACAAGTGAACTACCCCCACAGACTCTGGGCCAGCAACATCACCCTTTGTGTCACAGGAACTGCATCACTTTTTGTAAGTGAATGGCTAGAACAACACCCTGATCACAATAAATACTGGGACATGTTCAAAGCTGCCTTCCTGGAGAAATTTGTCATAAAAGACTCAGACGTGGTGATCATGACAGAACTCAGAACCTTTAAAATGACAGGAACAATTGAGGAGTACATTGCAGCATATGAAGACTTACATGACCAAGCTCCTAATACCATCAACTTTGATGAGCCTGGACCACATCTAGACTTCTACAATGATCTTCCCACATACATTAGACGTCAGTTTGATATGACCTGCTGCAAGAACTTTGAGGATGAATTCTTGAAAGGAAAGCGCGCTGCTCAAAAAGCTGACAACTTACATGCAACAAATAAACAGAAGGAGAGCCCCACAGCAAGGAAGGATCCTTGACCTAATAAGCAAAACAACTGAGCCAACAACTCCCATCCTCAAAATGGGAATCACACTGCACAAGCTAACCAGGCAAGCACCAAAGACACCAACAAGGAGGGAAAAGCTCAGGGGAGTACTTAGGCAAGCCACCCTCCCCCACTTTACAAGACTTGTACAGGGACCAAGACATGGACTCAATCACCATGATCCAAGTACCCTCCAGCAATCCTCTACTGTTTGCTGCCCAAACTGGAAATAAACTCCTCACTTATTGTGGGGTTCCTGGTCAACAGTCTCCAAAGTGTGTCCTGGGTCATAGCCAGGGACCAGCTTGGAGGAGTTGTCATTTACTAGGAGGGGGTGTTGGCTAGCTAGAAGTTTATACTGAGCCTACATCAATGCAAACTCCTCTAATACTTTTCCTATTACTAGGTGGGCATCCCCACCATGCACTTGTACTTCAGCTGGGGCCAAACCTTCTGTAGGTCTGTACCAGTCTTTCAGTAACCTAGTAAAATCATTTCTAATGAACTTTCATCCCCTATCTGTAATTTTAAGATGTCTAGTCAACCTCTCCCACTTCTCATGGGAAGTTTTACTAGTAAAAAACCTTCTACAACTTTGATTATAGGTATCTTCCTCCCCTTGGCTAGGGTAAAAGATGCAGGGCAATTCACTCATGGTGGTTATCTGTACTACTTGAAACTTTAGACAGAGGGTGTAATAGGCTTTTATTCACAGTCAGAAGGAAGATACTCTTAGAAACCTTCTGATATAATGCCTGGGGGTTTAGGAAACAATAGGGATTTGCAATATCTTGGAGTCCTTCACCAATCTCTTGGACCCCTTGTACTTGGTCTTGGGCTCCTTCACCTTGGTCTTGGACTCCTGCACTTGGTTCTTGGGCTCCTGCACTCCGCTCCAGCTCTAACTCTTTATCTCCAGCTGAAGCTCCTTTGTCTTGGGCTTCTGAACTTTTGTCTTATGCTTTGGATCCTCTGTGTAGTTCTTGTGGCCTTTGAAATCCACTTGTGTCAGTCCTTGAAAAGCCTCTGATAGCCTCCCCTTTCATAGCTCCATTTTCAAGTCTAAATTCCTTCTCAGAACTCTTGTCTTTCAAAGCTTAAACTATCCAGTTTTTCTTCCTCTACAATATATTAAACTTCATAACTTACTTCAGACAATGAAAAACCTGAATTTCCTGCTTCTGCTCCTCATTTTTTAGGCTTTAACTCTTCAGTTAAAGCCCTCAAAACACTTATCAAACAGACTTTGACCAATAGCCAATCAAACACTTGGATTCAATGGTTTTGCCAAACAGTTTACCCAAATGACTTGCTCTTTACTTTGGTTCAAACCTGGCACTGTCTCTCTCTGGATAAACAACTGCTCCACATTTTGAACAGTTTTGCTGTGATTCCCGTCACATTTCTCCAGCAAAACTTGAGCGCTTCTGCCTATGTTTTACATAGGAGATTTTTGAACCCTTAATTTTTCAACATTTTCCCAAGTTTTCCCGCATTTTCTTCAACATTTTGCCAATTTGAACTTGCCTGTTGCTCACCTTTTGTCCTGCCTAGTTGTTCTTGGCACAATTCCACCATTTGCTCTCACAGTTTCTCTGTTCTGTTTCCAGCCTCTTTTCAGCTCTTTCTCACTCAATTAGCTCTTAATTAATTACAGTTTAATTCCTGTAAGTTATTTCTTTTCCTCCTTCTTTTTAATCATAGGTAATTAATTCTTTCTTTATGTCATATTTTTGGCAGCATTAAATCATTATTTAACTGATTCTTCCTTATTATTTACTCTCTTAAGAAACCAAAACCAGCATTCTAGCTTCTTAATCCATTCTAGCTAGTCCTTCTAAGCCATCTTCCAGTTTCATAGCTAGTCCTGAACCATGATCTTCTGGTCCTTCATCCAGTTCTACAACAACATCTTCTGGTCCTTCAGCAAGTTCTTTAAAAACATCTTCTTGTCCTCCAGTCAGTTCTTCAACAACATCTTCTGGTCCTTCAGCCTAACCAGCAATCAGTCCATTTCAGTCATCAAACAGTCCATTCCAGTCAAACATCAGCTTAGATCAGTCCTTTCAGTCAATACACAGTCCAGTCAACCATCAGTCCACACCATGAACCACCTAAGTTCCAATCCTCATAATGGTCTCCCAGTACATCAACTAGTCTTCACTGTGATCATACAGTCCCTCTTACTAGTCTTCACTGTAGAGCCTGAACCACCTTGGTCCTATAATAATCCCCCAATACCAGAACCTGTAGACCCAGGCATGAGTCTAACCTGTCACTGGCATTTTTCTGGGCCCCTTACAAGTGTCCTCTACCTGGGTCATTCAACCACAGACAATCCTCATGTCTGTGCAGTTGTCTTTACTCAACCAGGTGATTAATCCTGAGCTTTCAGTTGCAAAGTAATCAAATTTACTTACAGAGGCCTGATCACACCAGGTTCTGCAGCTGCTTCCCCAAGAAATCACCCTGGTGAAACCCCTGAGCATATCCATGCCCTCCAATGATCACTTTGGGACCTCCCCAAAGCTCCCATGGAAACATAGACAAGGACACCCTATCAGTCCATTAGGTAGAGTGCTTGCTCACAGACCTCCTGTAAGCGCACAAGGGCAAGTAGAGCTATCGTATCTCCATCCCCTTCCCTGGTAGCCCGTGTTATCTGCCAGGGTTATCCACTCCTCACCCCAAGCAGCCAACGGTCCCTTCTGGATGAGAACAACTAACCAGCCCCTAGCAGTCAACAGTCCCTGCTGGGCTGGTTCAACACTTGCCTCTAGTAGTTTATTGTTACCTACTAGGCAGACCTTATTTTCCCTAGTAGTCAATGCTCCCTAATAAGCCTATACCTGTCTTAAAACCACAGCACACTATTAATTCTCAGCATTGCATCTTTATTTGAAGCCAAATCAACCCTTGCCTGCAAAACTGCTCTCATGGGGATTACCACACTTATCCTTTCTGTTTTTGCAGATATCAGGGCACAACACTATTCAACACTGGAGCAGACTAATCCCTTATTGATGAGAAATGTGTCAACCTCATGAAATTAACCACAGTCCAAAGAAACATCAAGAGAGTTATCATGGCAGACAACAGGAGTACACCAGTCAACAAAGAAGCAAAGCCTTTTTGCGCCCAAATCAAAGATGTGCAAACTACACTCAGTGGCCCTATCATACCAATCCCCAAGTATGATTTTATACTTGGTTTAGATTGGATGAGAAAGGCCAAACTGCATATCAACTGGGATAGCGCTATCCTCACCATATAACAAGGCAAGGTGCACCATCACGTCTACCCAACTTACCTTGATACACTTATGAAGGACCATGTATTTGCAAAAATCATGGAAACAGAACAGAAAACCAACTCTAGAAAAATCAATTGGGACTCCTGTATATATGAAGTTATCCACGTTAAAAGTATGGAAACCAGACGTGAAAGAAACCCAATCAGAGCATAGTTAGACATCAAATTCCCCTCTGTTTTCCAAGAAACTTTTCCAGGCTACCGTCTGATTGGGGCATACAACACAAAGTTGACCTCAAGGGAAGTGTACCAAAGGCATGCCCCATTTACTGTCTCACACCTCAGGAAGATGATGCCCTAAAAGCCTACCTTGACAAAGCCCTTGAGAAAGTCCTCATTCAACTGTCCAAATCACCTTTTGGTGTGGCTGTCTTTTTCATAGCAAAGAAAGATGGAGGACTCCACCTAGTCACAGACTACTGGGCGCTCAACAAGGCCACAGATAATAACAGGTATCCCCTACCTCTGATTGACAACCTTTTTGATGCCCTGGGGCCCCCAAGTCTTCACAAAAATTGACTTGACAGCAGGCTATCATCAAATTTGTGTAAAACCAGAAGATATCTCAAAGACTGCATTCAGAGCCAAATATGGGTCCTTTGAATGTGTTGTTCTCAATTTTGGTATGAAAAACGCTCCCAGTACCTTTGTGACCTTCATGAACAAAGTCTTCAAGGAACACATTAGAAAGAGAGCAATCATTAATTAGACAGCATAATCATATACAGTCCAAATGAAACACAACACTGGGCAGATGCTTGTCTGGTCCTCCGCACCCTCAAAGAAAACCAACTTGTTGCCAAAGCTTCAAAATGCAACTTCTTCTCGTCTGAACTCTCATCCCTGGTCACATTATCAGCATGGACAGAATCAAACCAGACCCATAAAAGATATGTGCATGTTGGATCCAGGTCTAACCAGTCCAACTTACCATTATCCTGCCCTTGACTCTTATTACCATTATTATCCTGTGACAAAGCTTCAAAGAGCTTTACCTCCAAGGAGGCAATTTTATGGGACAGCACCTTGTTGTTATCCTGCCAACAAGCCATGATATTGACACTCTTTTCCTCTCTTGCTCTTAAAGCCTCAATCTCACAATTTGCCTTGGCTTTCACTTGTTGTAAAATTTTGTTAAATCCCACTAACAGGTTCCACAAATTCCATGTGTAGATTCAATTTCCTTGAGTGGGAGTCCCTTATTTTGCAAAGTAATTGAAGTATAACTCTTTGAATGCAGCTTTTACTTCCACTAAAGCCTCCTCAGGCACAGTCTTGGTGACCTCCAAACTTACCCAAGCTTCCTCAAGAGAACTTGTAAGAACTTATTTTCTGGCTGCTGCTGTTTCCACCCAAAGTACTCCAAATTTTTCCCTTTCAAAAGATAACAAAGCAGACATAATAATTGAAAAAGTGATTGAGGGAAAGCGTCAAATTTGACAATATATCTTTATTAAAATTTAGCTGTTTTTGCTTATATACCATTCAGGACATATTTGGCTGAAAACCCCTCTGGTTCCTGAATCAACCTATGATTCATATCACGTGGTCTATGAAATTTGAGTCATCCAAACCTAGATCTTTACCTAAAAAATCCCCTGTAATTCTCAGCCTATGAGAGTTAACCTACAATGAGAAGGAGTCACCTGATACCATTCATCTCAATGTATCAATTTGGCATGGAGTTTTTTAAGCTCCTGGCGCCAAATCCTGTGGAATCTATGTATTTGAAATCCAGATCTTTACCTAAAAGATCTTCACACTTCTCAACCTATGAGAGGGTGCCTAGATCATTCCAGAATCACATGATTCCTTACGGTGGAATGTCTTGTTTTGTCTTGAAGCATTCCCAGCTTCCGGTGCCAAAACCCTGTGGAATTGTATATTCTAGATCCAAGCTATTGGTGTTCCAACTGGGAACCAGCTGATTAATTCTAAATACCCAGGCATCCTTGCCTGTATTTAGACGTTTTCCTTCTGTTAATTGAACCTATCAATTAACTTAATTAACCTTCAAAATTAATTAATTAACACCAAAGACCACAGGTCATTGTGAAAAGTCTGACTAATTACACACCATATAAGCACTATTATAAACTATACTATAATAGCAAATACACACCATACAATTACCTATTATATGCTGTATAATTACTAGTCCACATAGGAATAACCATACATTATATAGCAGATAGTCTTTGATTCAATTCTGGATCAAGCCAGCTATTATACGGCATATAATCACTAACTCAAACCACTATCTTAATAACTCAACTTGGCGTACTTGTTAAAAAAACTCTATCCACTTAGAGTCACTTTATAAATTGAATTTAAAAGAGTGAGCAAATCAAATCAATGTCATCATCACAGGTAACAACTGCACTTATTGTGTGTGTGGTGAAATAATTCTTAAGGAATCAGGAGGCATCAAGAGGAAGATCAAAGGGAGAGGAGGTGCGGCGTCTGCAACGCACTTTAAACCAGACCTTGAGACAATAGTCCCTGAAGACTAGGAGGACCAGTTGGTTGACAGTGAGACTGAGACAATAGCGGGCAGCAAAAATCTCCAGCTTGGTGACAGTGAAGTCACTAAAGCTGGAGATGCAGATGTTGAATTTGGTCCAGGAGGTGAAATGGGCAATCCTAATTGGCTTGACAAAGCCAATGACACGGATTTAGCCTAATTGAATGAGAATTTGACCCCCAAGCAGAAGCACAAACTTCTGGGTTGCCAAAAGCTGGTTTAAGAGTTGTTGGCTGTATACAATATTGACAGTGTAACTGCCCAGGTGTGGGAGGATGATGGTATTTGCCTCCAAGATATAATCAAGTGGTGAAGCTTAGGAATGTTCTTTAAACAAGCCAAACAGTGGCTCAAACATCAATTTACAGTGGAAGCAGATACCAAATGGCACTGTGCTGAAATAGAAGTTGACACTGCAGTGATTTTCTGGAAGCATCAGGTACCATGTGATGAGGCTATGGCGTGGGTTAATACAGGACTGCCCCATGACTCCATTGCCTACATTGCTGGATTCTGTGTACCATTTGCGCAGGCCAAACCTTTGATAGCAAACAGGTACCCTGCTTCTGAAACTATCAAATTTATTAATTCAGGCCTGCCTGGAGAATATGCCGCGGCAATCTTGGAGCTGGGACTTTCCCCCTCTGAGGCCAAGGACTACTTCAAGGTGTTCCCCAATGCAACAGCCTGGGCATGGGCAAAGGCCAATATCACCCTGGACAATGCAAGGGAGGGGGCTAAGTTTGGGTGGAACCCAGTGGACTGCATTCCCTGGGCTAAGACCAATTTTACCCCCCTTGAAGCACAAGCATGAGCTACCAAGGGCCTGGACTGCATCCAAGCGGCCCATCTGGTTAACACAGACTGGACACCTAAGACATACTTAGAGTGGGGGACTTTTAAAAATATTCTGTACAATAATGCTTGAAAATGGAAAGATTTGGGTTATCTAGCCACCATGATGCAGTACTGGGAAAGCCAGCAGATCTTGGTTGACAAGGCCATGATATGGGCATGGTCTGGAGTGGATGGTCTCTCCACAGTAAGACAGCACATATGAACATGGGAAATTTCCCCCTTGATCACTGGATTAAATGGAAGGCTTTGGCTTTGGCTTTCTGAAGGCTGTGGAGTGGTTTGTACATGCATTCAATGTGGAGGCAGCCGTGACCTGGTCCAAAACAGGGTTCATGCTGGCTGAGGCCAACCAACTCAGAACAGACCAGGTTAACCCTGAGTTGGCCAGAGAATGGACAGCAGAGGGATTCAAGGTAAATGAGGTTAAAGAGTGGATGCAAGCCTCTGCCTCCCCAGATCTGGCATTTGAGTTCCTCTTGGCTGGCATGACAGCTGGTGAAGCAGCTGAATGGATTGACAATGAGGTGGATGCTAAGCAGCTCTCATCTTCAAGAATGAGAAGTGGAGCCCCATTGATCTTCAGAGCTGGTGCACAGCAAGAGGCTGGAGCTTTCAGGAGGTGGCTATGTTTATCCCGGAAGGTTTTGCTCCTGATGAGGCTGCTGACTGGCTGGACAAAGACATGGAATGGCCCATGGCCAAGGCCTGGACTGACATGGGGGTTGAACTGGCACAATCATACAAGTTCCATTGTCAAAACCTTGATCCTATTAAACTTATCAAATGGGTCAGGGTGGGGTACACCACAGAAGAGGAAATCTTCTGGATTGGCCATAATGTACCTCTGGCCCATGCTAGTCCTCCCAGGTGTAAGAGTCAGGCTCATCAGAAAGGGTTCACTTATAGCTTCTTGTGAAGAAATAAGGAAGCATGGAAGGGTGAAATGCCCTTTGAAGAATACATTTGTGAAAAACTGAATGGCCCTGCTATGGATTATATGGCACCTGAGTCAGTAATAAACAATGCAATCCACCTGTCATTACATGAACTTCCCAAGAGTGATCATGAAGGGTATATGCAGACCATAAAGACGTTCTTTGAGAGTGAGTTACTGAATGCCCAGCTTTGCTTTCACTACACTATCAAGAAGAACTACTTGGATGTAGGGTTTCCTGATGCGAAGTATAGAGACAAGGCAGAAAAGAAGGGCATTAGCTACAAAGGCGGACACATCCAAATGGAGCAGACCTCTTTCATCAACAAGCCTACCAAGTGGATATCTTTCACTAATGTATCAACTGAGTGTGAAGATAGCATGTGGGTGCAAGATGCTATAAAGACCAGTCTTTACTATTATGGGGACATAGTGGCATGGCACACTGAATGCACAGATATTCTGCCATCTAACTTTGTGCCTACTACAATCCATGCTCTTCTGGACCCATCTCCCACGGTTCAGGAAAAGAAGATCTCCCTTCCAGGATTCATCCATATTCCTGGGAATCCCAAGGTGATTGCAGTTGAAGTGGAAGGGGAGAAACAAGTATGCTGGTTCTGTTATGGACTAGGCCACACATTCAGTCACTATCATCACAGACGGAACATTTACTACCAGGATATCATCTATGAGCCAGAAGATGGTGTAACTAGAATTAAAAATTGTACCTTTCTTTGCCCAAACCTGGTGGCATAGATACCCTCTAGTTTTTCTCATCCCCATGAACTACTGGCCACTAGAGCTGCACTGGCTCAGAGACACACTAAAGCTTGGGCTGTGATGGCGTCAAGATTTGACAATGAGGTAAAGTGCCCTTCTGTGATCCCATAGCCCCATCTGAGGTTAAGCTCCCCCAGCAGGACTCCCCTACCTGGAAACCACATGATGAGTGGAAGAAGGAAGCAGAGGCTAAGTAGAACCAGAAACCCAAGAAGGGCAAGACCGCTAGACCCAACCCCCCTAGTGAACCCAAGCCCACTGTGAACTCTAAGCCAACTAACAAGCCCACTGTGAACCCTAAACCAACCAGTAAGCCCACCAAGAAAACCCCTTATGACATTCCCATGGATGTAGATGACATGGAACAGGACTTTAGTCCTGCGGGAATGGCTGAAGCTCAGACCTCAGCTAAAAAGGCCCCTTCCTTGATAAGAGCAAGTGGAATCAGGAGCTCTCCACCATGGCTGATTCATCCGCCAACCTCTCCAACCAATAAAACCCCTCACTGATGCAGCACCTCATACCTGTGGGTTGGGCAACCAGTTATGAGGATTGCAACTATCAACGTGAGGGGCATTGTAATGTTGAAATTGAGGCGGGAGAAACTACACTATATAAAAACAAATAATAATATTGACCTGGTGATCATGACAGAGATCCAAGCTCAACAACTTGCAACCAAACTAGACTTCTCACCAGACCCGGCTGCTCACACATGGTCAAGAGAGAGTAAACTGAATGGACTCTAGACAGATCATGTAGCAATTGTGGCCCTGAGAGACAACATTGACATCAGCTTTGTGGCTATGCATCTAGAGGGCAGAATACTAGTGGCAAAAGTCAGGGATGTTAGGAACAATAAGACACTAAAAGTGTTGGTGTATACTTGGAACCTGATGGGATCCAAGGAAGTAGGGAAGAGTGGCTGATCCTGTTGCCCCTTGACCTCCCTGACCAAACTCTCTACGTTGGAGATTTCAACACATACACCAATAACCAAAGAGACACTTATACATGTCAACAGCGACGTCATCCATTTGCACACCTGATGGAGGAGTTTCTGGAAGCACAAGGGGTAGTTGAGACTATTGCCAATGAAGACCTGGACCTCACCCAGCTGACAAGGTGGGGTTATGTGAATGGGTTCCCAGTGTCAGGCGCCATACTGGATCATATCCTATTCTCTGGCAATATTTCAGAGGAATTCACTGGATCCCAGGTTCAGGTAGCCCATATCTCAGACCATCATATTGTGTATATTGATTGGGACTCTGGTGTCACCTGATGTGCTATGCAACAGTGGGTCATACAATTGTCCACTTTTTGTAACCACAAGTGGAAGGAGATGCTTGAGAGAGCCATCCTAGCAATGACCTCCCCCTGGATGAGCCCAGTGCAGTCACCCAGTGACACATGGTTGGGCATCAAAAGGGAGATTTGATCATCCACCATCTCTTTTCAGAGGAGGCAGCAGAACAATGAGCTCACAACACTGCATGCTTTGGAGAAAGAATATAAGGAAGTGGCCAAGAAGGAAATTCTGAAGTTCAACACTCTCCATTACCATATCAAAAAGCTGCAGATGACCATTGAGAAGCGCCATTGGACCAACACAACATATAAATTTGAATGTAGCTTTGGAACATCTACAAAGGGCAACTATGTAGCCTTGCTCTACATCAGAGGGGATCTCCTTTCACTGAGATTGATACAGGGTGTGGTCTGAAATTTAAAGACAAATCTTTGATTAAGCAGAAGATACAGGAGTTCTACTCCAGTCTGTATGCTCATGCAGATGTGGATGAGGATATCCTCTCTTCACTAATGACAGAAGATGGTACAGAGCTCACACAATGTCCATCAACAATGAGTGGACCTCTGAAAGCCAACATCACACTGGAGGAGACTATTGAAGCCATTAAAGAGTCCCCAAATGGCAAAACAACAGGTCCAGACTGCATTCCAGCAGATGTGTATAAGCCTATTAGAAATCTGTTAGCACCCCATCTGACTTGACTCTTCAACTATGTTCTTTCCTCAACCATCTAATTTCCTGAGGGGAATGAGGTATCAATTTGCCTCCTCTTCAAGAACAAGGGTCATAGGAGCAATGTTAAGAACTGGAGACCAATTTTGTTGTCCAACACGGATTACAAACTGCTGACCCAGATTCTGTCTAACAGAATCATGAAGATTGCAGACGTGATCCTACACCCAATGCAGTTTGGCTTTGTCTGTGGCTGCTCCATCTTGGATAATATTCACATGGTCCAAAATACCCTCCAGAATAGGGTTAAATCAAATATGGGCTACCTGCTATTTCTGGACATGGAGAAGGTGTATGATTGTGTATTGTGGTCATATCTCTATGCAAGTATGCGGGCTGTAGACCTGCCAGAGGAATGGATCTGTTGGATAAAGATGCTGTACCTGAACCTTTGGGTGCGCATTATTGTCAATGGTGACCTAACTAAGAACATTGAAATTTTTCAGGGATTGAGACAAGGGGATCCTCTGTCTCTTATCCTGTTCACTTTTGCAGCAAACTTGTTCTTGGAAGCTGGAAAGGCTAGGCTGAGAGGCTTCACTCATCCTAGTCAGAAGACACTCCATATGGCTGCCTTTGCAGATGATACTATTGTTGGCCTGACCACAAAGGAGGACTCATAAAAGCTGATAACCCTTCTGGAGCTCTACCATAGGGCATCCAACAGAAAAGTTAACATTGAAAAGACAACACTGGTTAAAATAGGTGTGACAAACTTTTCACCACTACATGGCCTCACGCCTATCCCGGTCTGTGAAGCCTTTAGACAATTGGGAGTGTGGTTCAACTCTATGGATATTGATCTGAAGACCAATGAACAGATTCTCCTTAAGGCTCTTGCTAACAAGATCAATGGGTGGCACCATTTCTGGTTCAATGTAATTGGACAGGTTACTGCCCTAAACATTTTTGTGTTCTCCAATATGTGGTATGTAGCACACATTGTACCCTTCTCCAAATCCTTTGAGAAGAAGGTGTCAGCCATGACCTGCAACTTCTTGTGGGGAACTCCCAATACGTCCCCTGTAAAAATGTTGGTGGTCTCTCTCCCCAGGTCAGCAGGAGGACTGGGTCTGATAGATAATGTCCAGCATTGTCAAAGGATGTGGGAGAAAGGACTAAAGGAACTACTGGCTGCCCATACTGATTCACCGGCAGTGGGCAGAGCAGTAAACTGGGCGCGAGCTATCCAGATACCCAACCCTTTGACATTTGGACTAAGACAATGATTCTTTAAGAGAAAGAGATCCACCCCCCCAAAGACACTCCTGAGTATTGGCGCCAATGCTTGACAATAATGCAAGTCAATGAATGGGAAATATCTAAGAATCTTGATCCTGCTGGTCCACAGAATTGGGACCTGAAGGGCTTGCATCTGGAAGTTAGAAACAGGCAGATCAATTACAATCTGGACATGAAGAGCATTGTCACACACCAGAAGACAGTGGTGTCAAAGTGTGTAAAGAAAGTTGTCCAGGACCCAAAGCCCAAGCCAGAATACCCCAAGATGGTTTGCAAGTGGGTAGAAGCTGGCAGACCGGTCACAATTACCCCTCAAAGAAATGGCTACTCTGATGCAGGTACCAATGGTGACAACAGGTGCACAGACTCTGACTTGGAGACTGTTCAATGAGGCCTTATGGAGTGAATCAACATTCCCAGTGGATCACCTGATTTGCCAGTATGGGCTCTGCCCATTCAAAGATGCCAATCTGGAGCACAAATTCTTTGGTTGCATAGTTGTGTTGCAGTTATGGACAGAATTTGCCCACATGCTAAACTTCTCTGTCCATTTTCAACCAAAGTTTGACATCTTCTTCACAAGGAGTCTCAAGCGGGAACCCCCAGTAGTTCAAGAAGTTGCTTATCATCTTTCACTGTGGACTGTCCACACCACCTGTATAGATATAATCTTTTAAAATGGACCCAACCTGGTGTCACTCATGAAGGAGAAATTCTGCTCCCTAATGGATAATACTATGATCTGTACAGAAAATTTTGGCACACAATTCCTGGGAACAGGAAACTTATGGATACCATTGTTGACTCATCCCACCTCATAGTTGAGGGAGTCATTCAATGGAAAGACAGGAACACAGAGGGCCTTCAGACAGCTACCCTTTCCTCTGGTATCCCTCACTTCCCCCCCCACAAATGTGTTTCCTTTTAAATGCTGTCTCTGAACCTTAATAAACCTGTGTTCCCCTCAAAAAAATTAGTGTACTTGTTAAACTTGACATAAACTTATGGCACAAGTTTAACAAGCCCAAGGTTTGAATCCTCTACCAAGACTCTCTTTTTACCCTAGGTATCAATCAGCCTCCACAGTTAATTAATTGGTTTGAGACACCTAGTCTCAAATATTGATTTTGCCAATCTTGCCTTAGTTTTGTTGGTTAGTACGGCCTAACTAACAAACTACATTCTGTTCTTTTATTAAATATAGATACCAAGTTTCCAGGAATCTTTATCTGAAGAATTCCAGTCAAACCTATCCACATAAAATAAACAGCAAAAACAGAACAACTTTATATTTTGGAGTATTTATTTGGCTAAATACTCAACAGTGACTGTTGTACAGTCACAGTGCCATAACCAAAATGCCAGTTCCAAGAAATAAGAGTGAACTCCATACCTTTCTAGGCATGGTAGCCTACGTTAGAAGATTCATTCCTGACTGGGGTGCTCTGACTGCCCCCTGTCAGCCATCACAGGCAAAACAACCAAGCTTTTATGGACACCACTAAGGGACCAACACTTCTGACAACTAAAAGAGTGTATGGTCACCACCCCTATCCTCCAATACCCAAATTGTGAAGGAGTATACGAGTTGGAAACCAATGCATCTGATTACACCATAGAAGGGGTACTCCATATTTAAACTTCAGAAAAGGACTTCCTCCCAGTAGCATACAAATAAAGAAAACTGTCTGATGGTGAACAAAGATATTCAATACATGACAAGGAAATGGTAGCTATTGTGCACTGCCTCATGAAGTGGCAATATTATCTAGAAAGAGCACAAATATTCAAAGTGCTAACCAACCACAAGTCATTGATATTCTTCAAAACTCATTAACACCTATCAAGAAGACAAGCTGAATGGATGAGCCTTATACAAAGATATCCAATGATAATTGAGTACAAACCAGGCAAAGAACCACTTACTGAAGATGCCTTATCAAGGATATACTGTAAACATATCCTATATACTGTGGAGCCCTCAATTGGCCCATGTTAATCATGGGGAATCTCCAAGAAGGGTTCTCACCTGGTACACCAATGGACATCCAAGAGAAAGTTATTAATAATAAACACCTGTACAAAAACGTATATGGCACTCTATACACACATTGCCAAGTGGCAATACAGTACCCTACTTCCTGTCAACACAAAAGATTTACACCATCCTTTACTACCACATAAATTTAGGCCACACCTGTAGCAGGAACTTGCACAAATACCTCAAGACGCGCTACTGGTGGCCCAACATGCTAGATGATATCAAGGAAGTACTGGAACAATGTAAAGTTTATGAGAAGTACACCCAAACCAGGGCACCACCCAAGTCAATACTACTAGTATCAATCACACAACCCTTCAAGGTATGGTTGTTGGATATTGTGGTACCAATGCCTTGTGAAAGCAAGGGCAAGAAGTACATCATAACAGCTATTGAATATGTAACCAGATGGCCTGTAGCACAAGCTACAAAAGAACACAAATGCAATGATGTGAGACAATTTATTGTTAAAAAATTAAAGCCAAGTTTGGAAAACCCAACCTCCTTATTACAGACAGAGGGACCAAACTTAAGGCCATTGACACCAATATCTACCTTGCCAAAAACGGAACAAAATACATCACAGCAGGCTTGTACCACCCATAAGCAAATGGAAGAGTAGAACAACTAAACAGCTTACTAATAGAAGCCCTCTGTAAGTTATCTGCTAACAATCTAAAATCTTGGGTTGATATGTTACCTACGGCACTCATGGTATGCAGAACACAAGTCAATTACAACACAGGCAAAAGCCTGTACAAACTTGTCTATGGGCAAAAGCCCACCCTTGTTAGTACAATTGCAGGACCACAATTACCTCTTCCAAAAAAGGTGTCAGATGACCGTAATCCCAACATGCAGCATGCTAGAAAAGACCAGGAAGACATGGAACAAAAAAGAATTGAGAGAGAGGCAATTCTGTTACAACAAGAAAGATTCCAAGTCAGGACAAAATCTGGGTTTTCAACCACAATCAACATAAGTTGGATCCAGGGTTACGTGGGCCAGGTATTGTCATAGAGGCCAAGCCCAACAATACCTATCTCATCAAGGGAATTGGCGCTCAAACCAAACTAAAACACATGCAACACAAAAGCCTCTGCCTGTGCAAAGCAAGAACAGCACAACGTAACTACAGACTCCCTGTTCTCAACACCAAACTAGTTCAGTACCAAGCCTGTATCCCCAATACTCTCAAGGAAATTCTCAAGGTTCTACCTTCCAGCACCCCAGGGGGAGATGTTTCAACATATTTGATTACTCCTTCTTGGGGAATCAACACCCTGAGTAGCTCACCAAATGAGTCACTAAATGGCTTACCAACTAATCATTAAGTTGGTGGCACTACTATTGTTTGGCCATCTATTACAGGGATCAAACAATCCAGATCCTAAGTAGGACACAACTTGAATCAGCCTTATGACTTAAGAGGAACATTACTCAGATAAGCCCCATGACTTTCATGATGTACATGGACAGTATGTGACTTTCCATGATACTATGTATTATCCTATATTCATATCTAATAAAGTATCATTCTCTTCTTAATTTCCCCTTTATCTTGTTTATTATACTTCCCAGAAGTATATACTCAAAAACACCTTTTATTTCTCCCTGCCTATTCCCCATTCCTCAATCCAATCAAGGAGTTTTTTGGGTGGCTTAAGCTAGTTGGAAAGAAGGGGACACTGTCTGGGCCAGATGATTTTTTCAATTTGCTGCAGGTTGGTGTCCATACCCTCCCAGCTGAAACTGTGGCTAAATTCTATGGCCACACTGATTTTTCTCCCTGTGTGCCTCTCCAAGAAGCCAATCAAATAAAGGACTTAGCTATTCAAAATGTTTTTTTGTTGATTTTATTTTTTACATTTGTTTTTATTCAGTTTATATGTATCAATGTACTTTTTATAATTTCACATGATATACCGTCAGGTATAATAAAAATTAACGAAGCAAAGAAGAATGAATGAATGAATGAAATTTTTTATATTATATATATTATTTGTTTAGATGAATGTTTAAAAATATTTTAAATTTTAATGGAATATATATATAAGAGATTAAAAATTAAATATGATTTAATGAGATTTATTGGGGATGTGATTTGTGGAATTCTAGGACTTGTTTTTGAAATAAATAGGAAATTTCTATTGCCAAAGCATATATTGACATGGCTCTCATACTATATAGCTTACAGCAGCTTTAATATGGCAACACTATGATACAATTGAACAGGATGATCTTTTCTGGTGGAGATGTCATTACATAGGTGGTAGAAAGAATAGCTGTGTCCTGAATAACATGTCTATTAAGCTGTACCCAGACACAATCCTTTTTCCATCTTGTAAATGTCAAATTTTGTACAATTTAAATATTATATTAAGTGTGTTGCAAGCATCTGCTTTAATCCCTATCATTCTAACAAGACATATGGAGACAATTAAGTGAAGTCTCTGCCCTTCAAACAGGGCCAAGAACTCACAAAATTTATTATATAGGGTACTAATTTTATTTTTAGGGAGATTGTTGCAAAGATTTTTTCCATGATCAGCAGGATGCCAGCCTTTTCAAAGCACCAGAAGGTCCCAAAGTCTCCAAGGATGCCCACAATGCAGGGCATGGTGGCAGACAAACTTTTGAGAATGTTGGATACTTTTCTTTTAAAATTTTCTAGGGTGTGGTATATTGTGTACTCAGGCGGGAAACAGAACCTGACTTCTTCATGTCCTCTCTCCATTTTGGGTAAGTTGTGATATGACATGATATTTGATGAAGTCCCAAAAAAGGAGGATGAATAGCTTGCAGAAGTTTGGGGGTGGAACATATTGGTCAAGATAGATTTTTGGGACCACAACCAGAGCCACAACCCACCATTCAGTGTCTTCTGGTATTGGTTGGATTTTGGCAAGTTGTGTTTTGTTGATAGGTAAGTTTTGTTTAATTTTTCTATCATTTCATATTAGAAAGCTGGTGTCAGAACCAGATGACAGCCAATATGGGGAACATAGTTTCTGTAAAAAGTCTTGGTTACATGTGATTTCAGGAATTGTTGTAGTACACTTTTGTGCTCACCTTAATAAAAAAGTTAGTATAACCTTTTTATTTATTTAATATTTTATTTCTTATCTTCTTCTATATCCTCACCTGTTGCCCCCTTAACAGGGGCTGCTTCACATGTCATCTCACTTGAAGGCTGCTGGTCATATTATGTTGGTTTCTGTTTTTTACTTTTTAATTTTTCAAACATCTCTGGATCCTTTGCCCACGCCTCCACAGTTGCAAACCCCTGTGGCTTGGACTAAAGGTCTACAAGAACATCTTTCTGAATGTTTAGGAGCCTGGCTGCAAGTTTGTCTTTTGTATTTGATATCTTGCTTTTGAATGCCTTTACCATAAGTTTATTCAGTTTGTCACCTTCTAGCACCACCTCCTTGAGCTTGCCCTTTGCCTTTTGCTTAACCTCCTTAATTTTGGCCACTGCTGTGTCCAACTCATTAATCAGTGCTTCCAATTCTGCCATATTTTTCTTGTCCTTCCACAGCCCCTTTTATACCAATAAAAGTATCCCAATTAAATACATATATGCTTTTGAATCTAATAAATATTTAATAAAATTATCATTAAATATAATTATGAAATTATTTATTAGCTTTAAGTACATAATATTTAATTGATATTAATATTCCATATATTGTTTGTATATATCAACCCACTCTGGGTATTCTAAGTGACATGCTTTGTCCAAGTACAATATAATTTGTTCTTAACTTGGCATACTAATTATGTGTTAAACACAAATATTTTATAAAAGATAATAAATTTTGGGGGTTATATGTAAACAATGTATTTCAGAGTGTCAGGGATCCATGCTTGGGTGGCCGGCCCGTTGTTTTCAGAGATTATGCGGGCTGGGTTTTTTGCAGGCAGAGCCCACCACAAGAGAGGAGCTAACTTAAATAGGTAGGACAGACTTCCCCACTCAGGACCATGGGCCGGCAGCCGGGATTATAGTGTCAATCACCCCTGTGAAGGTGATGTACACAATCCCAAACAGCTTGCCAGTGTGACTGGGGATGGGAGGTTGGGTGAGGAGGCAGGCATTGGCTTTGAGGTCACGGACAATTCCATATAAAGTCTATAGGTAGGCAGGTATTTGAACTTGTCTCTAAACAATTTTGGTGACAATAGGATCCAGGGGCCTTGACAGTTGTACCTAACTGCAGATTGTATGCAGGCCAAAGAATCTAGTTCAAGGATCTTTCCAGTGTGTAGTCCTTATACTTAGGTTTTAGAGGGTACTCTGTGAAGTGGATGAGACCAGAAGGAACACCTGGAGGACAGGAATATGCAGGCAGAGGGGCAAGAGGACAGGGTGATCTTGTACTGATATGATAGATGGCAAAGACAAAATAAGGCAGTAGCTGTGTAAGCCAAAATAAGATAACCTTTATTCAAAAATGGTGATAAGTTTGGAGCGTGGGGTCCTTTGGTCTATATAGCACACTACTTCCAAACTTAGTATTTTCCATGGGGGGTTCATCAGGGCATTGGGAAAAGTGGGCCTGGGGGATCTGGGTGCTCAGGTTCCAAGGTGGCAAAATGGCACTTGGGCTGGGAGTTCTTTCATTGGTCAAAAATCTCAAATTAGCTACTTGACTATTTTGCTCTAGGGTTGTGGTCATGGGGTTGGGTCACAGGCCTGTGCCTTCTTCTGGGGATGGCTCTTGATTGGCCACTAGTGTAGACTTCAAGCTCATGAAGCTAATGGTTGGAATTTTGTTGCTTCCATTAGGCGCCTTGATTACTCCTCCATTTGGTGTAATGATTTCTTTGGTTTGGCTTGATTCACCATTTGGGCCATCATTCTTGGTCTCAGCTTGCAGGGGCTCAACCCCAGGAAAAGCGGGCAGGCAGCCCCTCAGTCCTCAGGCCCGGCAGCCTGCAGGGATTCAGGGTCAGGGTTTGAATCCTGTCCTTGGGCCTGGGTAACAAGGGTAAAAGAATTTTGGATACCCCCCATCCCCAATAAATAAATTTCTTGGTTTTAAAAAAGGGTAAAAGAATTGTCAATCCTGACACAGAGTGTACATGTGGGAAAATGGATTATTTTTATTAGATATTTTAGTATATCTTTATATAATATAAATTTAATATTTTTGTAGTGCTATAACCAAGTTAACTTTTAAAAACTATAAGTGCCACAGACCAGCCAATTAGAATTGGCATTAATTTTTGTTGTCTTTGATGCTTGGCTCAGGCAAGACACACCTCTGTTATTTTTTCCAGTTTAACTTAGTAAATTAAGCCTGTTGACAAAAAACTGTCTTTGTTTGCCTATTGGAATACTGACTTGTGGTCAATCTAGCACCAGAGAAGTCAGAGATTGGATGCTAGATTGACCACAAGTCAGTATGTCAAATGGCAAACAAAGACAGTTTTTTGTCAACAGGCGTAATTTACTAAGTTAAACTGGGAAAAATAACAGAGGTGTTTCTTGTATGAGTCAAGCATCAAAGACAGCAAAAATTAATGACAATTCTGATTGGCTGGTCTGTGGCACTTGTATTTTTTTTAAATTTAAATTGATTGTAGCGCTACAAAAATATTATATTTATAATAGAAATAAATAGAATTAATAAATATTAAAGCAGCTGAATCTAACTTGTGGCATTATTAAAATCAATCATCAAAAATTTAGTAAAATGTAAAATATATATTACAATAAAATACATACTAGTTAAGCTAATATATAATATAATTTAAAAATTGTTTGGGGACAAGGCTTATTTGGTAAAATGTGGGAGTGGAGGGGGAAAACTAGTTGGCAGACTGGGTTGTGGGGGGAGAACTTGATTGGCAGGGGGTGGGTTCTGGTCAACTGGAGGTCTTAAGGGCGCGTTGTTGCATTGATTAGATGAGAGAAATTGATGATACATGACATCATACTCTTGCTCAGGGAGTATGTTGATTGACTTGTATGCCAGGGACTTACAAGGGGGCATCTGTGGATTATTTGATGATTGGCTACTGATGTGGGAGTTCAGGGCCATCTTAGTGAACATGTCAGCAACCTTCTGACAGGGGAAAAGAAATTGTGGCTATAGGCCTCAAGAACCATCTGGTTGAAAGTTGTGGGGCTGTGCTCTCTAATTGTGTCTCCAATGTTGAAGAACAATACATCTACTAGGTGTGAATTGGCATGTCCAGCAGGGAAAATTGAGATTTTGTGGCTGCCTGCTTGGATCTTCTCAGAGGCCACTTCAGTGCACTCCATTTGATGGCTCAGTAAAATCCTAAATTTGGAATTGCCTGAGCTCCAGATGATAAGCAGGTCAGAGAGGAATTTGCTGTATCAGTATCCATTGATTTAGCTGGATGTGGTTTGGTAAAATACAGTCCCTTTTGGGGAAGCTTCTAGGAATGCAACAATGACAGTGCCCTCTTTTTCCTTCTTTTTACCAAAAGCCCCATAATCCTGGACTTTTAATGACAGTTTATGATAGGATATAAATATGATATTGTCTAAAATACTTGACAGGCAGCAGGTGATTGTGGCACCAATCATTGGGTTGTGTGGCAAATCAGAGCCACTATCTAACTCATCCCCTGGCTGATTTATCAGAACCATAACACTAACAGCAGCTTATGAATCCAGAGCTGTGCAGTGCAGTAGGCAATGAATATGCCATAAAGCCCAAGTAGGCAACTGACCTCAGTCATTTGGAGGTAAGAGTCCCTCTGGAGAAGGTCAAGCATGATGAGATGGGTATTCTTGTTCAGAGATTTGACCTGCTTCTTTATCTTTTTGGTAAGATTTGCACCACCTCTCTTCACAAGGGCTTGGGATTCATGTCTTACCACTGCCTTGGTGAATTGTAGGTGGGTGGCAATTTTGGCAAATGTCATTTCACTTTGTTTGAAGCTCATTATCTCTTTAATAATCTCATTAGTAGCTAGTTGTGGTTTATGGGGCCCTCTGGGCATAATAGGACCTGGATTAGGCAGGGCTTTCTCTGATTGGCCCAAATTGTCAAGCAATGATTGGATTGGATTGTAGGGAGCCATAGGTGCCCGTCTCTAAAATATGATACAGGCTCAGGTTGAGCCTTCTTGTGGGGGTTGTCATACTGGGTGTCAGAAAAATCACCTGTGGATGGGCCTGGTGACACATACAACTCAGCCTCCTCAGAACTTGCATTAAATTGGGTGTATACAGGAAACACAGTGGTTGTGCTCATTAGCTCAGCAGCCTGAGCTTGGAGTAGCTCCTGGTACTGCTCCTTGACAATGTCAAATTTATTTTCACTTTTGAAGCTCATTTTAAACAAAAAGACCAATTAGAATTCTATTAAAAAATAAAACTAAAGTATTTTCAGAAAATTAATTTTATTTAAGCGTGTTCTCCTTTTTGAGACATTCTATCAGACATAAATGTCCAAATTTGGATATGTGTACATTGAAAATAACGCTAAAGTTCTCTGAATTGATTTTGGTGGATTCACTCCTAAAATCCACTATTTCCAATTTGAGTCCCAAAAATAATCAGTATTTTCAAAAGGAGTTGTTTTGTGTTTGAAGTTACCACTTTTGTGACTAAACCTCATTTTTTCTGTTTGTATCATTTTTTCTACACACTCATTATCAAATTTGATGTATAATGCTTCAGAATGTGTCTCTTTATTTTGTTTTGAATATGGGGTTTCTTTTGTTTGCTGTCTCATTTCTGGGATTCAGTATTTGACTCCAACTTTGTTGTGTGATTGACTATTTTTGTTTTCCAGACCTAGATAAATGGAAGTTTTATTGAGTAAATTGCCCTTCAACTGATTCCAGTTGGAATATTTTGTGTGACTGAAACTGTGTGTTCTAAAATGAATAATATTTTTTTTATCTCAACAGGCTTGAAAACTACTGTATTATTAAGGAATTTTATATATTAAGATGATAATAATTGCTGACTGGCTGTAGATTTCAGGAATCCACTCATTTGAGAGCTTTTCTCCAATAGAATGAAGGAGAGCACCCAGGCTATATTTGACCAGAGTGGTTCTAACTACAATCCCTATAATCAACATATGGAGGAGATAACTATCAATTGGAATCTCCCCCAAGAAGGGAGTACAATGGTTCAATAGGTAGTAAAACTGGTATACCTCAGGACTAACTATGATGCCTGGGGGTGTACAATATGAGGGAAGCAGGCAATTTCAACATATGGAACGTGGCAGCAATGGGGTCCAAAAAATATCAAATATAGTCTTCAGATTTATTAGTTAGAGTTGGATATGGAGATTCAAAGCTCACATTAGCCCACCAATATCATAGAAACAAACAGAAACCCCACACTAGGAGGAAGGGCTTCATATTGTTGAGAGTGAGCATAATTATCTACTAATAAGTGATGAGGAGCAACTTTTAGGGAAGCTTAAAATATAGATTTAAGAAGAAGAGAAGTATATTTTATTGGATAGTACTTTAGACTTATTAGTTTGCGCTGTGGTGGGGACTTAAATTGGATCAAATATGGAGGAGGCCATGTGCAAGTTGGATTTGAGTTGTTGGATACCTGGACAAGTCATGTGATATTGGCTTGTTGCCATTTTTGGAATGTTGAAATGAATATTGGATTGACACCAAACCAGGCAATGGCTGGATGTTATGTATATCAGTAATGACCAGAATACCAGTGCATCCAGCTTCTTGACACACCCCTCCCTTAAGGGGTTACTCTGGTACATCAGGAGGGGGCTTTGTCTTGACAGCTGCCTCCTGATGTTCCTGGAGTTGTTTGCTAGTTGGAACCAGCCAGGTTGAGTGTTCTCCTTTGCTAAGGCGTAGACAGGTTCTGTGGTATTTCTTGACAACAGGGTTTTTGGCACCCTGGAATTTCACTAGATAGGTGTTTTGGTCTGGTCTGTACTTGATGATTCTTCCTGGTCCTCTGTGAACTGAGTCTAGCTTCTTTCTTTTTTCAGCCAGGACCCAGACAGGGGAGTTGATGGGGAGTGGTTCCTCTGTAGAGGTTACCTTTTGTGCTTTGAGACTTTTTGTTTCTGCCTTTTTAGCTTTGAGGCGTATGTGTTGTAGCGTTGGTGCTTGTTCCACTGTGGGAGGTTTCCCCGGGGGAATTTTCATGTATGATTGGTTGTTGCGGGTAATTATCTCTGGGCTGTACCTGTATGTTAGTTCAAACACTGAGTAGCCTGTCCCTTGATTGGTGCGGACCCAGGATACTAATAATGCATATTTCACGTATAGTAGCCATGTGTCTTTGGCTTTTCCATCCATTATTTTATTGAGGGTTCTGATAAGACTGCTGTTGAGGCGTTCTACTCTGCTGTTGGCCTGTGGCCTGTATGGAGAGGTTGTGGAATGTTTAATGTTCTTTGCTTTTAGGTTGTTGTTTACTATGTGACCTGATAACTCTGTTAATCCATCAGTTATGATGTAGTCTGGAGTACCATAGTCATCTATGATTGCTTTGTTAATGAATCTGTTTATTGTTTCTGCCTTGTGATCCTTTGTTGCTCAGCAGATAGGCCAG